>VWZZ01005979.1:25620-63456 GCA_013399095.1 Psophia crepitans
ACCCGGCCGGGCGGCACTTGCGGCCGGCGGGGCTGAGGGAAGCGGAGCGTGGCGCAGCGACCGCGGGTCCTGTCTTCGCGCCGCGGTCTCCTCAAAGAGCGAGACCCGGCCGGGGGTCTCCACAGCGGGGCGGCGAGCGCAGGGCAGGCCGCGGCACCGCTCGGCGGAAAGCCGCCGCTCCGGGCGGCAGGGGCAGGTCTCTGAGGGCGTCAGTCTCACCTGGCTGGCGCTCGGTTTGCTCGGGGAGTCACGGGCTCACATAGAAGTTCAGGAAATGCTTTCTCTCTGCATCGTTAGGTGGTGTTTCTGTCTACCAGGACAGCGTGTCGGCTTTTGGGGGCTTTGGTTTTTTTGGGGTGTGTTGATACATTAGCTGTGTTTATTACGGATTGCTCTTCGGACCTGAGAGTGGCAGGGCACATACATGGTCACCTCTTAATTTGTCTGTCCGTAGGTGGGCAAGAAAACTCCCAGCAGGTTTAGTTATAAATTATAGCTGGTTCTGGGCTGGGCAGACTGAAAGTCTCGGCTCGAAGCTGTGGTCACTGTGGTCTCCAGGATTTGCCCTGTCCAGTGGCAGTGATGGGAAGCAGGAGATGTGTGTCAGACTTTGCTGTCCCAGAGGCTGATCCATCTTTTGATGAGAGATTGTCACCCCCAGAGCAAAGGTGACAGAAAGAAATTCCAGCTATTTCTTCTGAAGGTTTAGAGATTTGAGAGTTTTTCTTTTAGAAACCTTAGCACCAGAATTTTTCATGAGGTTAACTGTTTAAAAATGCAGATCAACACCTGATAAGGTTTCAGAAGTTTTTTACATGGTTTGGTCCTGTTGAATACTTATTAAAATTTAAATCTTACCAATGTGTCGTCACTTAAAAGTGTGTTGATCATATGGAAATGTGTAGCTTGGTCTAGACAGAACAGTGGATTATTTAATGTCTTTCCAAATAAATTGGGCTGGTGTAACTGCACTCCTCTGAAAGTGTGTAATAAACTATGGAGACCTGTGTATGCTCTGGTTTAATAATTCAGATATTTTGTTTCATTAGCCTTCTGCATTTGACAGTACGATGTGGAAGCAAACAGTTCTTGCTTACTGAGTGGCATTATTGGCTTTCGGCATTTGTTTAGAAATAACTTCTCAAGATTAATAAATTCTACCATAAAGTAAAATAAATCTACTTTATTGTTACGTTCTGTGATGAAGAGAAATAAATGACACAAAGATATGTTTTCCACAGAAGAACAAAGAATGAGCATAGCTTTAAAGTTCTGGAAAAAAAAACACAACAAAAGCTAATGCTAACTTTTACTAATCTGGAAAATGTAATTATTAGTATTTAATAAACCAGATGAGTTTTCCTTTTAAATTTTCCTTCTGGAAAATAGATGTTTTGTTTGAGGGGTTTCTTTTGTTTGTTGTTTTTGGGTTTGTTTTTTTTTTGGTTGGTTGGTTTGTTCTCGGGTCTCTTGTATTCAGTAGGAGTTGTGGTAGTGGAAAATAAAAAGGGAGCTGGCTTGTGTATGGTTGAATGGGACTAAATGTTAGCTTTCCCCTTGAATAGAAAGAGCTACAAAAATCTTTCAATCTTGATGAGCATGCCCCTAGCACTACCATTTGTAGTCACTTCGTGTTGATCTGTCATTTCTTTGGCCGTTGTGGAAGCATGTGACTGAGTAACGTGGCAGATCCTGCCAGGTTCACCTGGGTTTGGTGGACAGCGCTGTACTTTACGGTTTGGTGCCTTCTGGAGAAACACTGGGAAGGTTATTTATAGGCGGATGTTTGGGGAGTGGAGAAGCAGGTATTTCTGTGGTTGAGGGAGTAACTGAGAGTTACACGGTGAGCTGGTTACAGAGCCAGTTGCAGATTCTGAAAATAATTAGGGACAATGTTTTCTTTAACTGATTTTTTTCTTGAGAGCCCCGGTTCAGAATGCTGAATGGAAAAGTTCTGCTATTCAGAGACTCCATTGCTCATCTTGTCCCAGAAGAGCAGCCACAGGCTTGGTTAGGTGACAGAGGCTCTGGGCATGCCCTGTGGGTCGTGAATATGGCATTCTGTAACCTGTGAGAAAACATTAGCATAAACCCACATTTTAGGCTAGTGCAAAGATTATGTGGTTCTGATTTTCTCTTTTATACAGCAGTCGAAACAGCTTCTTATTGAATTGAATCCCTATTACAGAGGCACCGGGTCACTCTGTTTAATAAGCACAGGACTGTGACTCTTGTGCTGTGTTTCTGGCCATGTTAGTGTGTGTTTGTGTAGAAGCTGTGACTGGTCAGTGAAGTATCTACGAAACCCTCATTGCCTACTGCTTTTTGCCAAGTGTTTACACGTGAAGTGGTGCTCCAGCGAGACCTGTATACTTCTTCTCCCATAAATGAGTAAAACCAGCCGACATAAACAATTATAAGCTATATCCTGTCCGCCAAATTGTTTATGCTTGTGTGTTAAACCCAGTTATTTCTATTTGACGACACTGACTACAAAAATCTCGAGGAAAAAACCCCAACCTGATCATATTGCTAAATTGGCTTTGGCAGAGGGCTTTTAGATAGGAGTTCATCACAGAGGTGACCTCCAAAGGAACAATGGGAGATTGTTTTTAGTATATCCTTTGCCTTTAACTTGCTGTGCAGCACTGGCAGACTGCTTCATCCTTTTGCCTCTGTTTCACCTGTAAAATGAAAAAGATGGCCATCGGTTTTATCCCTTGTGGTTCAGCTAATTTTGGAAGTGTTAATTGCTTGAGCAGTATAGACAAATTAACTAAAGTTATCAATGAAAATTCATTGCTTTGCAGAGGTTTTGAACCAATGGATTACTTGAGTGTGCTACAAAAGCTTTAGTATAAAGTACATTTAGTAACAGTTCAGAGGTTTCTTTGGCAGTATATCCATAATTGTTGGCAAGATGCTGGCAAACTCCAGGAGACAGAAGAATATACTGGAAGATAGAATAGAATAGAAACATTAAGGTTGGAAGAGACCTCAAGGATCACCTAGTCCAACTGACACCCCCCCACACACACACCTATTAACCACTAAATCATGTGCTTCAGTGCTGCATCTAACCTTTCCTTAAATACCCGCAGGGACGGTGACTCCACCACCTCCCTGGGCAACCTGTTCCAATGCCCGACCACCCTTTCTGAGAAGAAATTTCTCCTCATCTCCAACCTGAACCTCCCCTGGCGCAACTTGCAGCTGTTCCCCCTTCCTGATGTGTAGCTGTGATGAATCAGTGATTTATCTCTCCTGTGGGTTAAGGAATCAGTTTAACATTGCAGGGGTAATTCTGGGAGAAGTTGAAATGCCCTTTGTGTTGCCTTGCTAGATAGTAGCAGTACTTGTAGAGCTTTTTGGCATCCTGCTTACATGGGTATTCACAGAAGAAAGCAGAAACAATGACAGTAACTGTTAAAGACAATCTGAAGACAGCATTTGATCTGAAAAGATTTTTGTGATAGCAGGAGGAGAAAAGAAATTCATATTAGCTGAAGGAACGACAAGGCTGAAAATTGACTGGTACTTTGGCTAAGTAAAAAGAAAAGGGTGTGTAGAAGGGTATTTCCTCATTGTTAGTTGTGCTCAATAAAGCTAGTGCAACATTTTCAGTGAGTCCTGTGACTGAGCAGTAGTTTGGATCATTAATAGCATATGATGATTGAATGCTGCCTGCATGGCTTGGTGGAGCATGGACCTAAGGTAGGCTGAGGTGTGTTCTGCACCATGGGCTTTGTGAGACAGCAGGCAACCACCTTCATCTCTGATTCAGGTGTGGCACCACATATGCTGTTCTTGTCGCTGGAGTTTGAGATTGTGTTTAAACTGCAGACGCTGGACCTTTCTAGGAAGAAATCAAAGTTGATATGTGTATTCTGTGCCAGTTTTTTGGCAGTGACTGTGGACTTTCCAGAACAGGTAATTTCAGGCCAGGCAATGCCCTTTCTCAGGCCACAAGTCTGAATCCATTAAATTTGGATGTTATGCAAATCTAAATGTCAGTATGAGCATGGACTGTGCAGTAGGGACGTAGCCACAGTATTCCAAGAGTAGAAGTCTATTATCAAATGAAACCCCATGCTTAGAATGTTGCATGATCCAAAGTTTGTATTATGTCCCAGTACCGTTACCATTAGCAGATTCACATGTTTTGGGTCAAACCTATATACCAGTCATGGAATAAAGGAGGAATGATGGAGAAAAGAGGCAATTCATGGGCATTTATATGGCTACAATAGTGACCTCATAGCATTGCTGGAATATTTTATGTAATGCAGTATTTCAGAGGAACCTGTAGTAGGTATAGTTATCACAATATGAGTTGGTGCTGATTGCTGTTACCTGTGTTTTAAAACTCTTCCAGTAGAATTTATTCTGAAATGAGCTATTATGTTAGAATAGGATCAACAAACTGCCAGCCTGAGTGTACAGATAGGAATCAGATATTCTGAGGTCTAATTTAAGCTATTTCTGGGAACATGAGTAAATAGTTGACCTAATCCGCAGCTGTTGTCCAGGATTTGTATGCTAAAGGATGGTTGAAGAGGTTTCAACGTACTGTTATTGTGGTTGTGCACTGGTCCCATAAGACAAAAAAAGTATAGCTAAATGGATTAAAGGATTATTCTGTGGAGGTTTACAGGCGCAGTGTTCTACCGGGTGCTGGGTCTAAAATAAGATTCTTTCAGTCTGGATTTAATTTCTTCAGAAGCTAACCTTTATGTCTTGGATTTTTAGGTTTGTTTTTTTTTTCTTTTCCTGCTGATCTACAAATGCATTTTAAAGGCAAGAGATTTGGTCTGTAGCGTACATAGTATTTCTCAAGACTTACTAAAACCTATACACATAGAGGACATAAAACTTTAAATTGTGTTGTATGGGGTACTATATTTAAAAATAGTAGTATTTTTTTTAGTTGTTGTCTCTATTAAGTTGAAATTTGTTGCTTTGATTTTTGTCTTGAAAAGAATAATTTCTTTGTTACCAGTTATATACTCAGAAAAATAATGTCTGCATAATAACTGAGTTAAATGCTTCTCATCGGGTAAAAAAGGCCTGTCATAGGAGATAATCAATTGAGCCTCCTACTGTGCTCTACTTGTGTGCGGTTTTGCTGCTGTTGTGACCGGCTACCACTTCAGAGAAAAGCTGATGGCAATGGTCTTGGAGATTTGGACATGGTCTTGGACATGGTTGTATTTTTGAGATGCATTAGATGAACTTTTTATCTTTTCTTTTAAGGATTTATCAACTTGATCAGCATTTTAGAAATTTTATGTTTAGTACAGCAGGGTGGTAAAACTAATAGCAATAAAATCAGTTATGTAATGCAAATACTGTGGAATGAATGTTGGCAAAGATCGTATCTGTAGAAAGAAACATATACAGATGTTTGTTTTAATTGAATGCAGCTTTAAAAAGCTTGTAGTGGGACATTTGGGGAAAATTGCCTCCTTTGTCTATGGTCAAATAGACCCATTTTAAACGTTTAAGTAAGGTGAAATCTTCCCTTCTGTCTGGAACAGCTGTTGCTACAGTTCTCCACATAAGGAAGTTCCCCACAAAAGCATTGTTTTGACACTTACTGGCTTGGCACATGAATAGTCTGGCTTCTTCTGCTTAACTGTGTTTGAAGCACATTTAAAGAAATGACTAACATCCTGCCATCCTATTAATTTTAATTGACATTCAAGTCTTCACTCATTTCAACCTGTAGACCAGGGATGATGGACAGCTTAGCATGACATGTACTGAAAGAAGAATATAGGTAACTGTAATTAATATGTAGCAGAAAGTGGTCTGTGTGCAGAAAATTTTCAGTTCTTGCATGTAGTGACTGCAGAATAACTTCTGCTCCTTTCAAATAGGAGCTTCCATGCTATTTGGACTCAAGCTTTATATGAAATGTGTTGCCTTGTACATTGAGCCACTTCGTAAATAAAACTTCAGTGTGGTTTTCAAAGTAAATATTTTTTATGATGCATTACTGTTCTGTCGTTATCAGTGATAGCTCACGGCTTTCAGCTGGGAAGGCAATTGAGTATGAAATTGGGATGTTCTGTTGTGCAAGTGACACTAATAAAATAGCAGAATGGTGTGGGAAAACAGATACTAAAAAGTCCCCAGGACTTGGAAATAAATATTAAAACCATCATCATAAACATATTTAGGCACCATTTTTTCTCTGAAAGGATGGTCAGGTACTTTACCCAGGTGACTTAAGTAAAAAGTGCTGCTGTATTAAATTCACCGTTGCCTTTCTTTTGGGTTAAGGTGAAGACCTTGCAGCGAAGAAGCAGTACAGCCATGCTTGAAGTGATCTAAAGGTAGAATAAGAAAATATGCCCAGAGCACATGCTTATGGTTGTTCTTCTCAATTGTGAGGCTGTGCTGCAGTTCAGAGAACTCTCTTGTGATTTTTGGCAGTTTTATTGGTCTTTCTGAATCTTGTCAGCGAATCTTGAAATGGCAGACTGTCCAGAGAAGAGTTCAAGTACAGAACGGCATATACCACAAGACATAAAGAGAAGTTACGAAGCAGATTTTATAGATGTTTGTACTGTATGCAGGAAAACTGAATAGTTATGAGGCTGAGAAGAAATGTAACGTCGTGGAGGCTAACGCACAAAGGTGAAAACAATCCAACCCGAAGTATTTATATGTTAGTTTGATATGTAGATAATTTCGTGGATCCAGGAAAGAATGAAAAGGCGAAAGAGAACAGGTTGTAAAGGATGTGTGTGCTTGAAGATCACTTATATGGGAAATCATTTAAATGAAAGCTCAAGAAATAGCATGAGGACAGAATATTCCATCACAAAAATTCAAGGCCAGTAAAGGTTAGTTTATGCGACTCACGCATAGCGATAGTTTTTGTTTATGGAGAGGAAGTTTTACTCACTGTTCCAGCAGTATATGATTGGAAATGCAAAATCTCTTCTCATGCAAATTTTTAAAAAGGGCTATTACAATAGTGTTGTGATATAAAATCGCCACCATATGTTATCTTCCTCTGGTCAGCATTCATGAGATCCCACCTGGAGTACTGCATGCAGCTCTGGGGCCCCCAGTACAGGAAAGACATGGAGCTGCTGGAGCGAGTCCAGAGGAGGCCACAAAGCTGATCAGGGGACTGGAGCACCTCTCCTACGAGGACAGACTGAGAGAATTGGGCTTGTTCAGCCTGGAGAAGAGAAGGCTCCAGGGAGACCTTATTAGCAGCCTTCCAGTACCTGAAGGAGCCTACAGGAAAGCTGGAGAGAGGCTGTTTACAAGGATATGGAGCAACAGGAGAAGATGCAAGGGTGTTCAGTCTAAATCACCTCTCTGTTTGAGATGAGGAGGAAATTCTTAGGCAAGGGGGTAAGACACTGGCACAGGTTTCCAAGAGAAGTTGTGGATGCCGCATCCCTGGAACTGTTCAAGGTCAGGTTGAACGTGGCTTTGAGGAACCTGATCTAGTGAAATACGGTGATCTTTAAAGGTTGTAAATCTTTAAAGGTTTATATTGACTATAGATACGGAGTAAAAAAACTTTGCATATAACTTCTTTTGGTGGGGAAGCTGGTTATTCTTCTTTTGAGGTGGTATAGCAGGTCACATGATTGGTTGCAATCTCAAGGAGTAAATTGTATAGCTAAAATTCTGTGTGAAAGATACTACTTAAAAACTGCATCAAGCTCATGTAGACATCTCCTTAAAACTCAAGTTTACCATTATTAATAGCAGGCAGAATAGTAGTCTACTACCCAAGTGTCCTCTTGTTTCTCCAGGAGGTGTCCCTGAAAAGCATGGTGGTTACTGATATTTCAGGTAGCAAAGAATTTATTTTCCCCACCAGAATTAATGTATTGGAAGTGGAGATGCATGAAGTGACTTAAGAATTTAAATATACAAGGACAGCGTGTATGGTGTGAAAGATGGAGAGACAGGAACAGGCTCATCAACTGGGGAGAGGCTGCCTTTTTGGAGTGGATTGCTGATGTAAATCTTCTAGTGGGAGCTTTCTTCTTGCCTCTTTGAGAATGCTTATGTTATTGCTGCCATCATCTCACTCCTGAACAAAGATCAGGATGCAAGTCGAACGAGGAAGAGGAGTAATGGTCAGGTATTCAGTCTCAGGTGAAGAGGTTGTCTTCTCTTTGAATGATGATTCAGTCTGTAAAGATCGCATCTCCTCCATTTCATGGGTTATCTGTCATCAGACAGCATCAGGACAGCATGTATTGTCTGACCTGCATATATCTTCCTTCTATTCCGTTAATTCATAGATTCAGAAATGCTTTGCTTGTTGTCATAGTCAACTGCCGTGTTGGACAGCAGTTATAGTTAATAACGGCCAGTTACTGCAGATACATGTATTTTGCTTTGGGCTTATTTGGTGCAATGTTTCATGTGCATTTGTGCAATGTACCGAAATAATCAGGGCTGATATTTACATAGGTGACAGAATAAACTATAAAAACCACTCAAAAGCGATCTCGTTTAAGGACAGTCCGCTCTAAAGTGGTCCTTCAGTAAGCTACAGAACTGCTCCACAGAAAATGTTACAAATGACAACTGGTTTAAAAAAACCCTTTAAAAAAAAAAACACGGTAGGTGAACTGAGGATGATTAGATTGTAAACTCTCGAGGGCAGAGGCTGTTTTCTTACTTTGTGTTTCTGCAGAGCGAGGAGTTGCTTAGCACTTATAGACACGAGAGTAAATTAAGTAATTATTTGAGCTGGGGTAATGATAGCCCTTGGATGACTGGCTGGGTTGAGGCATGGGCAGGTGAATCCCTGAGGGGAAAAAATACCTTGTCTGAGAAAAAATTCTTATTATGGAAAAAATGAGGGGAATGCTTGACTATGTCTAGATCCATTCTTAAAGATCACCTTTGTGATCAGGGGAAGGCTCAGGAAGTTAGGAGAAAAGCGAAGTGGGATGTCTGTAAAACAGTCTTCTGAGTGTGATCTGGTTGCATGGTAAGTGGTGTGGATGTACGTATATATCACACGTTTCAGTATCAGGCTGGAATTGAAGATGAGACATTAACTTTTCTCCCTTGACTGAGCAATTGCTGATGCTCCCCAGTGCTGTTGGTCCTGAGTTATGGTGGTCTTCTCATACTGCTAAGTAAGAACCTGACTTGCTGCATGCTGTTATTATTGTTTAGCACAACAAGCAGCACCCTACAAAATGTGATGGAGCCAAAACTGGAAAAGCAATTTAACAATAATTTCTTTTGTTTGTTAGACTCAATATTTTACAAAATGATAATGAGCCTAATCACTGTGTGAAACTTCCAGTGTTTGCACTTGCTTCGTCTGAGCCCTAAGGAGACAGACTTACTCCAGAACTAGAGTACGCGGGTCTTGGTGAGTGCTGGATGAGCCCAGCAGTGACTCAGACCTGCGAGAGCATGGTCGTGGCATCCTCAGGAACTGGTCAACACAGTGCTGTGGGAAGAAACTGCTTTGCTGACCTTTCTTTTGATCAACTCATAGACTATATACTATGTAGTGAAAGATGTTTAAGTCTGTCGTGACTTGTGTAATTAGAATATCACTAAGTATAAATTTGCTTTACAGAGTACTTCTGGTTTTCTCTTACCCCAGGTTTTGCTCTCCACTGACCATCTTTGCTTCTGTCAAGTGCTTTCATTACTGGCATTTATTGACACCAAATACAGGTGACACTGCTGTTTTCAGGAGAGCTTGAGTTATATGCTTTTAATTTTCGCTCCCTGGATAAGCTGTGTTCTGTTTTATAAGGGGTAATATGCTTGTTCTACAGGTTTTTTCTTTTTAAGCTCTTCTTGCTTAGGATTGGCTTCAGTGGCCTGCTGATGGGTTAGACATCTTTAAGTTTTCATAAAAATCTTAACGATTTTTTGAATGGCTGTGGTGGGCTGACTCAGGCTGGAGGGCAGGTGCCCCGCAAAGCCGCTCTATCACTGCCCTCCTCAGCTGGGCAGGGAAGAGAAAATACAATGAAAGGCTCGGGCGTCGAGGTGAGGACAGGGAGAGATCACTCACCAGTCACTGTCACAGGCAAACCAGACTCAACTTGGGGAAATTGATTTAATTTATTGCCAATCAAATCAGAGCAGGGTAATTAGAAATAAGATCAAATCTTACAAGACCTCCCCCCACCCTTCCCTTCTTCCCAGGCTCAACTTCACTCCCCATTTCTCTCCCTCCTCCCCCCAGCAGCACAGGGGGATGGGGAATGGGGGTTGTGGTCAGTTCATCACACGCTGTCTCTGCTGCTCCTTCCTCTTCACAGGCAGGACTCCTCACACCCTTCCCTTGCTCTGGCGTGTGGTCCCTCCCACGGGAGACAGTCTTCCAGCAACTTCTCCAATGTGTGTCCTTCCCACCAGTACCTCCTCCCCCTCCTTTGCTGACCTGGGTGTCTGCAGAGTTGTTCCTCTCATGTCTTCTCACTCCCCTCTCTGGCTGTAATTGCTCCTGGTGTCGTCCCCCCACTCCCCCTGCCCCGAACTCTGTTACCCCAGAGGTGCTACCAGCATTACTGATGGGCTCGGCCTTGGCCAGCGGTGGGTCCGTCTTGGAGCCGGTTGGCATTGACTGTGTTGAATGTGGCGGAAGCTTCTAGCAGCTTCTCACAGAAGCCACCCCTGTAGCCCCCTGCTACCAAAACCTTGCCACGGAAACCCAATGCAATAGCTAATTTTCAGCACATTCAATATTTCCTGTCTGGTTTTGTGCATGTATCTTGTTTTCAAGTTAAGTGGTAATTTTTACCAGATTGACCATAATAACTCCCAAAATAAAACTCGTATTTGGCAGGTTCATATGCCACTATGTATTTTAAAGATGTCAGTTGTCCAGACCTTTTAAATGCTTCTGCAGTCTCCCTGATGTTACAGATTTCATGGTTATTCAGTTAAGGATCTATATTTTTCTTACAAAATACATAAGCTTGGTATGGTTAAGGTATTTAATGTTCACTCAAACTATGAAATATTTTTGCTGCTGAATAGTGAAGCATGTTTTAATATAGCTCATGTCTTTCGTGGTGTTCTTCAAGGTTTTCAGAGTTCCATAAATGTGATAATTTAGTAAGTTGTTCTCTTGCACACTTAGAGATGCTAATTTTTTGTTGTTGTTTTATAAACAGGAAATGTTAAAATTACAGGGATTTCCTCTTTTTTTGTGAAAATGATGGAAGTTGAGACTTCTTTGGCACATTTTATGAATGAAGACTGTAGTAGGCAAGCGTGAGATAAATAATCTTTTTGCTCTTGGCAGGATTTGTTTTACTTAACTGTAGTAATTTAAAAATGGTTGTAATTTAATCAACATTAAACTGGTGTAAGCTGTTAGTTTTGCCTGAAAGGCAATTTTATTCACTGCTGGCTGCTTGCTATTGCTTGGCACTGTTATTTAGCTGGATGGTGGAATTGCATTTGTTGACTGCAGTGGCAGTTTGTGCTGCTTTAAGAGGTTTGTGAAATTGTGGCTTTCAGAGCATGTGGCCTGATCCCTTTATCTTGGTTCTCTCACCAGTGACTGGAGACATCTTCTGTAGTACCTGTCTTACCTATCCATTTTAGGGTGGGATGACTCTGGGGAGTGCCCTTGCTCACCACTGATCAGAGTAGCCTAAATACTTAGTTTTGCAGTAGCTCATGGTGGGTAAGATGAATCTCATCCTTTTGTAACAATGGATGACTTTTCTGGTTTGCTTTATGCTGTATTAGCTTGCCAAATGATCTAAACCATCAACGTTTTGATGATGCATAGTTGTTTTTCTTAATGAAAACTGTGTGTTTGGCCATAATAATGAGATGGTGTGGCACTTTAAAGACAGAATTTCCCATGCAGACTTGTTCTGTGTGTCTCTATCTGCCTAAATCAGCTTTATAGTTAGCAACAGATGTAAACCTCACGGCATGGCAAGTTGTGTTTTACTTCTAAACGAAGTTTGTTTCTAATGCTAATGTAGTGTTAACTCTGTTGTACAGACATGGAAGTAATGAAGCCTTTAATTGATGAACAAAATTCAGACGGCATCTCAGATGAAGAGCATGAAAATAATTTCCTGCCAGTTGAGAAGCATTACCAGCTTGATAACGAAGAAGGCATTACGTATGTATTACTCTTAAGTATCAAGTTATTAAAACTTGTTGTCTCTGACTTGTTTCTCATGAGTAATTTACTGAACTCTTAAGGGCTTTTCTTGCACCTGCAGTACAGTTTTGTGGTTATAAATCAGGACTTTGCATAGTTCTGCCAAAAAGCAGCCCATTTTGAGTAGGTTCTTTGGAAACTAACAAATGTCTAGTAATAGTGGTAAAATATTCCAAGGTGGCCATTGGTAAAGTGATGAGGGTCACTCAAAATCCAAGCACTGTTTAAGGAAGGTTTTGATTGATTTTATTTTTTTTTGATAATGAAACTTCAGAAGACTTTGGAAGTAATCTGTTTGTTAAAATCAAATTAGAAGAACTTGTAAAGGTGGTTTTTTTTCTTTTGATAAAGTTTTGGCTGTCAGACGTGATTTGTATCTGGTAATTGTTTTGAATGTTACTGATTCTAAAATAGCATTGATAAAACTTGGTAATTTTGACTCTGAGGCAAAACAACAAAAAAATTGCACAGAAAATAACCTTTCAGAAGCTGGAGGAAGGAACTGAAGATCAGATTTGTGGCTTCTGTTTGAGGGAGCGCAGATGTAAAGACGAACAAGAAAATTATTTGAATGTGCTGGACATTGTTTAAAGTAGCTGAACCAACCTAAAGTAGTTGAAGCTCACAATTTGTGCCCGAATTAATAATTGACAGAGTGGGTATGTTCTTGTTTTTGCTTTTTTTGTTTTATTTTTTCCACGTCACCAATCTCAGTGTATGTGCAATGTGACTTTTTATACTTTCATTCTCAGGTTTATACAAACACTTACACATCTCCTCAAGGGAAACATTGGAACTGGGCTTCTTGGTCTTCCACTTGCAATCAAAAATGCTGGCATTGTGGTAAGAATTAAATTGTTTTTCACAGATTAGAAAAATTATTTAGAAGGATCTACAGATAAATGTCTGAGCCTGAAAAACTAAAATCTCGATAGTTTTTGTTCGTCACTACTAACTTTAGTCTGGTGAAATCAGTACTGAAGATTGAGGATATTTAATTGGTTTTTTTTTTTTAAGTTACCATTTCACCCCAAAGACTTTATAGCATGTGTTGTATTTTTTGCTTAGCCAAGGTGTTTTTCTGGTGAAAACAAAAACTTTGTCAAGAAAAAGAAAGATTTCCCTTCACCGGACTCCTACAATGTGTCATGGGAATTGTTATTGTGGAGTTGTCGTAGCTTTATCCAGGCTTCTTTCTAGCCAGATCATATGTCCTAGGATGCAGTGTCATCTTGTTAAATCAGTCTTGTGTTTCTGCAGAAACAGAGTATAGCACAGACTAGTTTATACTGGGTAACAAGCAGTGCATTTCCTAAGGCAGGGTAAATTTAATCACTTGAAATATTCACCTTATTGACTAAATAATCCTGTAATTCGTTATTACAGGATGTTCAGTTTAAGAGTGAAAGTTACATGTGAAAAGCAAGTACCTTCTGTGAAAACCTTTGGTCAGATTTCTACTCTGAAATAAATTATTTAATTTGAAAATTATTTATAACTTATAATGGTAGAAGTTATCAGGGCTGTCGTTGTTTTGGGGTGTTTGGTAATTTTTTTATAGCACACATAATCAAGTCTACTAATGTGAAGAAACCTTTTTTATCATTAATGTTACCCCTTTAAAGTGATTCAAGCTGCTGTTTTGAATTTTGTAAAATAATACAGTCTTCTGTCTCTTGCGTTTTTTTTTGGGGGGGGAGGCGTGGAAAAAGTCTAAATGAAGCTCTTAGAGGAGTGAAATTGTTCACACTCATTTGGTATTTATGGCCTGATTGCTCCTGAGTAGTTTTCTGTTAAGTAGTGAACTAAAAGTAAGGAATGCTATAAAACATCAGCAGCAAATCCTCCTCTGGGGGTGTGTGTGGGGAAATCCAATTGCCTAAAACTTTTAATTCTGTGTTTGTTTGCTACAATGTGAAATTTTTGCATGTAAGGATTTTGTCCCAGCGTATTTTCATGAAAAATTCTGTTTATCTCCTATGTCCTCCCATTTTGTTTCCATACCAGATTGGACCAATCAGCCTTGTGTTTATAGGAGTTATATCTGTTCATTGTATGCACATCTTGGTACGCTGCAGCCACTGTCTCTGTCAGAGGTAACTACTCATCTGTTGCTTGGTTTGAGGTTTTTTTGTCTGTCTTCTTTTCTATTTCCGATTTTTGGCCTACAGAATGTTCTCATGCTGTAGCAGTTTCTTCAGATCAGAATCTTGTAAATCACAAATACAGCACTCAAATTCTTATCATGCAACTTGTAAATGATAGCTGTGCTTTGTGCAAATACTGCTTTAATACATTGAAGAAAATATTTCTTCTTGGCTCATGTACAGTATTAAGTTGGTTTCATTTCTGTTGCCCCGTATCTTGTTCCCTGTCTTAGCTGACAAATAATCAGATCTTTTTCATTGTGCTTTTAATTGCT
This sequence comes from Psophia crepitans, assembly GCA_013399095.1. Taxonomy (NCBI): domain Eukaryota; kingdom Metazoa; phylum Chordata; class Aves; order Gruiformes; family Psophiidae; genus Psophia; species Psophia crepitans. The sequence goes on from VWZZ01005979.1 coordinate 40,197, forward strand.
TAGCTTCCATCCTTTAGTCCTTCTTCATAACTTTCTTCATGGCTTCTGACTTGATTCTTCAAAACTGTAGTGCTGAAGGGATGTGTTAAAATAATGCTAGTGAACACTGATATTCTTCCAAGTGAGATGTATAATACTGGGGGGGAGCAGTTATTCAAATTTATCTGATAGAATATCTTGATAAATAGTGACTTATTAAACATTTTTATCCTGCTGTCAGGTATTAAAGAGAAGCAGTGGGACAGTCTCATTTCAGTTTTTGAACTGAATAGAAACACAAAACTGTTTGTGTCCCTGGAAAAACTATCTTATTGGTTTAATGTGATGTTGTACTGTGAAGGGATCCTGCCATTCCTGAATTCTTCGCTTTTTTCTCTGTAGTTTTGAATGGCCTTTGAAGATATACATAAAACTAAGATCATAGAATCATAGAATGGTGTGGATGGGAAGGGACCTGAAAGCCCATCTAGTTTCAGCCCCCCCGCCATGGGCAGGGACACCCTCCACTAGACCAGGGTGCCCAGAGCCCCATCGAACCTGGCCTTGAACGCTTCCAGGGATGGGACCTCCACAGCTTCTCTGGGCAACCTGTGCCAGGGCCTCAGCACCCTCACAGGGAAGAATTTCTTCCTAATATCTAATCTAAATCTCCTCTCTTTCATTTTAAACCCCTTCCCCCTTGTCCTGTCACTGCACTCCCTGATAAACACTCCCCCTCCAGAATTCCTGTAGACTCCTTTACGTACTGGAAGGCCACAATTAGGTGTCCCCGGAGCCTTCTCTTCTCCAGGCTGAACAAGCCCAAATCTCTCAGCCTGTCCTCGTAGGAGAGGTGCTCCAGCCCCCTGATCAACTTTGTGGCCTCCTCTGGACTTGCTCCAGCAGCTCCATGTCTTTCCTGTACTGGGAACCCCAGAGCTCGACACAGTACTGCAGGTGGGGTCTCATAAGAGCAGAGTAGAGGAGCGGAATCCCCTCCCTCACCCTGCTGGCCACACTGGTTTTGATGCACTTGCACTTGACCTTGTTGAACTTCATGCAGTTTGCACGGGCCCACCTCTCTAGCCTGNTTCCCAGATCACGTCCAGCTTTTCATCCACCAACACCAAGTCCTCCTCAGGGCTGCTCTCAATCCATTCTTCGCTCTGCCTGTAGTTGTGCTTGGGATTGCACCAACCCATCTGCAGTACCTTGCACTTGACCTTGTTGAACTTCATGCAGTTTGCACGGGCCCACCTCTCTAGCCTGTCAAGGTCCCTCTGGATGACATCCCTTCCCTCCAGCTTGTCGACCGCACCACACAGTTTGGTGTTGTCAGCAAACTTGCTGAGGGTGCACTCAATCCCACCATCCATGTTGCTGACAAAGGTGTGAAACAGTGCTGGTCCCAGTGCCAACCCCTGAGGAACACCACTTGTCACCGATGTCCACTTAGACATCGAGCCATTGACCACAACTCTTTGAGTGCAGCCACCCAGCCAGTTCCTTATCCACTGAGCGGTCCATCCGCTGAATCCTTGTCTCTCCAATTTAGAGACAAGGATGTGGTGTGGGATAGTGTGAGATGCCTTGCACAAGATCACTGAAACAAATGTGATTGACTGTTTGTCCAGGAAAATCTGTTGCATCATGTTGAAGTTCTTTGTGACTTTTAGATTTGAGATTATTTCTTAAGCTGAATCTAATTTTGGATTAATTTATCAAGAAACTCATTCTGTAAGAAACTGATTTAGTACTCTTGAATGAGGGCAAAGCAACACTGTGGTTCTCATGCTTGTAGGATGCTAAATAGCCTTTCTGGGGAAGGAAGCCCAAACTGTCCTTATAAAATTCAGCAGCCACAGAATGATACCACAGGCCATTACTTATTATAACTCTCGGAGGCCACCAGTGTTAACAAGGTAGGGATCTAGACCGTCATCGTTTCTAGTAACTCCATTCTTTCTCTACTCTTTGACTTCAGGATGAAAAAATCCTCGCTGGGGTATAGCGATACAGTCAGTTGTGCCATGGAAGTGGGGCCCCTGACTGCTCTTCAGAAACGAGCTTCATGGGGACGGTAAGTTTGAATTAGAATTTAATTTAATAAATTAGTTATTAAAAATCAATAGCCTTAGTTGGAATGATTGGGAGATTATCTTTTTACTAAGACGTTACCTGCTTTCATAATGTGTTCTCTGTGCTTGAAATATTTTTATGCAGTGGTGTTACATCCTGTGACCAAGTAGTAGTGGTGACATGGGAGGACCGGAGGATCTCTGTTAGGCAGTTCGATTTTCAGCTCTACAAGAGCCGTGAAGAAAAGAATTCTGTTTAGTAATGTAGGAAGAGATGTAGTATAATGCATTCTGTATTGTCTAATGTAGTGAAGTAATTTTTCATTTTCTTTTACTGTAAACACATTTCTCTGCATCAGAGTTCACTCTGAGCCGGTTGACACTGCAAACGTAAATTGCTTTTATATATTTATTCTGAAAGGAAGCAAAGCAATTCTTTGATTCCTGTTTCAATGTAACATACAAATAATGGAGAAATATTTACTATATTTTGCAATAATGACATGCAGGTATTAAAAGCTCGTTGTTTCTCTTAAATACTTTATCCCTCTTTTCTAAAATACCGTCATTTTTTCTTTATCATTTCTTGCTGTGTAGCTGTTTGTGGGGTTTGTGGCATGACTACACAGTAGTGAAACTCAAAACCTCAGACATGTTGTTCAACGTTAATGTACAGTTTTTTTATTCCTCACTTGAGAGAGAATTTTTTGTGGTCCTGTTGTTTTCAAGGATGCAGCATGTTGCATCATGTGTTTTGGCTATTACTTTGTTTCAAATAAGAGAAAGGTGAGCTCGTCTTTTAAGATCTTTTGTGGTGACTTCATAGGAACGGAGTAGAGCTCACTTAGAGGGAAAATTGGTTTGTAGTGAAATAGAATGACAACTCTGTAATGCACCAAAGAGTTACAAGCCACAAGTGGCGATTTGATTTCCAGAGACATGGTGCTGCAGCAAATCTGTTCTCTGAGGCAGATCTCTGCTTTCATTAGAGTGTTTCTTCAGGCCACTACTGTGTATAACATTTTTGAAAACCAATATGAACCATAATTTAGAGTGTTTTTTCAGTGAGATACACTGTCTGAATGTGTATCTGGATAGATTCATATAGACCCACTTAGTAAGATGTGAAAATGTTTTTCCTGAGTTACTTTAACTTGTATAATGTAGACTGCATGAGACATTTCATCTCCGGTCTCAGTGGAAACAGCTTTACTGAGGGCTAATGGACTCCAGCAGAACTTGTACTTGCATTGAATATATATGTCTGTTGTTTATATTTGTACCACATTGTGAAGTCTTTGACTTTTCATTTTATGCCACTTTGAAATGTGACTACCTTTTTTTTCTTTTTTTTTTTTTTGAGAAACTTTGGTAGCTAATCAATGCTACCTTAAAAAAAACCCCAAACACAAAACAAACACAAAACCACCTTGCTTAACTAGAAGAGGAACCTGCATTACAGTTCTGGTGAGATTCATGTGGCACTTGAATCTAGCATTTTAACTGCTGTAAAAATGTGTAGTAATAGTGTATTAAGTAGAAATGAGTTAATTGTTTGGATCCGAAGGGTAATGCGTGTTTGTTTTTTCTTCCCCAGGTATATTGTCGACTTTTTCCTAGTGATAACACAGCTGGGATTTTGCAGTGTTTATGTTGTGTTCTTGGCAGAAAATGTGAAACAAGTGAGTAGTGTTACTGTACGGAACCAATTATAGTTTTAGATCTATTTTTCCTTATTTTATTTCCTATCCTTATGAAGTCTGACAGAACTCTTTGTAAAATGTGAAGCTGAGAGATGCACAGAATGGGTTCTATCACAGTTTCCACAAACGAGCTTTTGGTAGAAAGGAGCAGTGTGCAAGGTGAACTATGTTCAGATCTTGTCCAAGTGTTGGGGCTTCATTGCCCTCTGCTTTGTTTGTGGAATTTAAAAATTATTTGTGGAAATGGTAGAAAATGAGGCAGGAACTGGTCTAGGAGCCAGTTGTCCCTGAATTAATTTTTTTTTTTTTTGCCAGGCCTTCTGCTGACTTTTTTTTTTCTTTTCCCCTGACCTCTTGGGCATGTTTTTCCCTTTTCATGTCACTGGAATCTTTCTTTGGTTCTTGTTTAGTCTCTTCCCTTTTCTAGACTGATCTCATCTGCTACAGAATCAATTGTACTTAAATCAATCCTGATTTTTGTTCTTAAAAATGCCTGACATGAAATTTTTGCAACCTTCGCAGTAGTCAGTTCTAATGGTTTCTTATCTGTTAGACTGCTGCTGCTTTGTGGAAGCTTAAAATTTCTTATTGGCATTGTAAGTCTTTTATTTCATGTTCTAGCTATAAGCTACTTACTCTTTTATATTTGTGGATACCTTTTATATTTTTGAATATTGTTGTCATGTTTAGCACAATAGACATGATAGAATCTGATAATTGTTCTTCCTTTTTTCGTGAACTCTCTGCAATGGGTCACATCCCTCTTTCCTTTCCAAGTTTTATCCCTGAAGTTGGTTATGCTGCTCTCATTGAAATTTTGCTTATGACCAATACAGCTGAAAGATAATTTCACAGGTCTTAGATCATATTCCAGAGCTGACACTTCACTGTAATGGTCATCTTGCAGGGGCATGTCATTGCTAACTCATGATTGACTTGCGATCCACTGTGATCTCTCAATCCTTTACTGCAGAGCTGCATTTTGGGCAATTTTTCTGGTTCTTAGACATTAGGCAGAAATTCTTCCCTGTGAGTGTGGTGAGACACTGGCACAGGTTGCCCAGAGAAGCTGTGGATGCCCCATCCCTGGCAGTGTTCAAGGCCAGGTTGGATGGGGCTTTGGGCACCCTGATCTAGTGGAGGGTGTCCCTGCCCATGGCAGGGGTTTGGAACTAGATGGTCTTTGAGGTCCCTTCCAACCCAAACCGTTCTGTGATTCTATGAGTCTATGTGTGCTTCTGCATTTAGTGAGGTTGGTGAGGAATAAGGTATGGCGAGTTACTGAGCGTTAATCATTCATATAGGCTACCCAAAAGGTAGAATAAAGGTGTCTGCATAGCTTAACTTTAATGAGGAAGAAGAGTGTCCCCCTGGGCAGTTAGGACATTGAAGATAGTCTTTTTTTTTTCCCTCTCCCCTTGTAGATGAGCATTTATATTGTGTTTAAAAAGTATTCCAAGTTCTACAGATGAAGATCCTGTCAAGGTGAGGGGAATTTGTGTATTTGGAAGCTGGATACTCTCTAATTTGCATCTTTCAAGGGGAAAAAAAAACCCACCCTTAAAAATTACAGTCCTGCTGTCACAATCTGTCTCAATACCTAAAAATCCTATTTTACATCTGATGTCCTTTTGCTGGCCTTCTGAAGGGGGGTGTGTGTGCGTTATTGCGTCCTTTGGAATCTAAGTTTGAGTTAGATCTTTTCCCATCAGTAAGTAGCTGATCAACCAGTTGTTATATGTGTGTTTTGGTCTTAAGCAGAAGATGAGATCAAACACTTAAACTTCCCTAGATTTTGAAAAACCCAAAACCTTTACAGGAAACCTGTTGCTGCTTTATCAAAAGGAGTTGAAAGATCTTATAGAAAGCAACCTCTGCAAACGCAGTGTCTGCAGAGACCCATGCCGTCTACCCTGTGAATGAATTAAAGTCATCAGCAATTCAGAAGTCCCACTTCCCAGTGTATTTGATTTAGATTACCTTGTGTGCTTTCTTCTGGGAGGCAGAAGGCTGTGGTTTCTTTCTGGCAACTTTCTGTTGCAGAAATCTGTCCCGTAGAGGGCACCAAAGAACACAAACTGATTTCAGTCTAATGTTTGGGGTAGTGCAAGGCTGAGGAAGTGAACAGAGGGAATGTGGGGGTGGATAACTCAGATAGGGGAAAAAGATAATAAAAATGTTGCTCATATCACTCCTTGACCAATACCTCTGCATTATGCTCCATACGCATGATGTTTGTGTGTTGGTGTGTGCAAACTAACTGCTCACTGGAACGGGTGGGAACCTCCACTGAGATCTTCCCTTGGATATTCCCAGTTAAAACTAGTACCAAACCAAACGTAATAGTCTCTTCCTTCACCTTATTTACTATTTCACAGAACAAAGAAAGCAACAAAGCATTTTAGAATGGTTCAGGCATGTGAACTGAGTATTCCTCAGTCCACATTACTTTAAGATAAATATTTAGTTAGACAGACAGTGGTGCATGTGAGTCTGAATATTTATTTCATCTTTTGAATTCTGTGCACGGTTTGGTACACCCTTCTCACTAGTAGAAATGCAGGATAGCCTCTGGTGCTAAATCTTTTCTTATTAGTGTCTGTGGAATTATAACAGTTAGCTGTGTTACAATAGGGTTTTCCAGACACTTTGTGCTACAAGACCCTATTTCCAGTTATGTCAAATTTGAAATGAAGCTTTTCCTAAGGAATATTTTACCTGGGCACCAAAGAAACTCAGGTTTGTGGCAAGAGTTCTGGTTAAGTCTGATGGCGTGCAAACAGCGGGCTTATGGTTAAGGTGTCTGGACTTGGAGAGTGGTAAAACTGGAAGAAGAGCTGGAGGTTTACTGGAGCAGGAACACACTGGGATATAAAAAAGAATCTGTGCCCAAAAAATTTCATGCCCTAATTACTCTGCTTTTCCTGCTTGAGCAACAGAAGATCTTAAACCAAGAGCCTAGGAATTTATCAACTTGCTTGTGAATATTTGCCGAGTTTTCCGGAAGTTGCCTCTTCTCATTGTTTGCTGATAAAACTAAAAAATGAAAACCTGTTCTTGCTGTGTGGGAGCACTCTATTAGATCTTTAGCACTTTGAAGATGACCCATCAGTGGGATGCTGCATAACGGAGTTTCAACTTTTTTTTTGTTTGGTAAAAAGGAAAAAAAATCCCCAAAACTTTGGAAATTGTACTTAGACATAAAATTAGAAGTGTTGCAAAGTTGAGTACTAAGTACTAATAAAACACCAGAACTAAATGAACCATGAAGCATTTCTTCGACATTTTCATGCCAAGTTACAGGATTACAATATAGTCTTTATCTGCCTGATAACATACCGGTTTTGTGCCAGATCTGGCCTTGTGGATGGTACGGGTTGTTGCTCCAAGTTGAATAAAGAAGGAATAAGAAGGAACCCATAAGGTCAAAGACTGCTGTTTTGATCCCACAAGATGTTGAAATGCCTGTAGACTGTATGACAGAAAGGCTGGGTTTTGGGATACAGTCAAGGAAACAGTGGTCTTGGTTGAAGAGACTGAGTAAATGGAATTATTTCTTGCTTGTGAGGTAATTCTTGTAAGAAGTGTGTTCATCAGTTGAGTTGAATTTTCTGCAGTCACTAGTTGTGCAGTAGTCATTTTGTGGCTGCCTGACATCAGGAATCTGATGACCAGATTGGCACAGTCTTCAGGGGTACTGTGGTGGATGCTGTGCTTGCGGTATGTAAATGAGGCATTAGGTGAACCACTCCTGTAAAAAAAGCTCTTTCAGACATTATACCATCAGGTCAGTTAATGCTTGAATAACGGAGGTGACTTGTGACCAGGGACTTCAGTGCCTGTGTACTTCCTTTCTAAAACCCTAATGATACTTCCTCATGTGGTTTAGGGGAACATTTGTGGAACTCCCAGGTTCAGCCATGATAAGCAGCACAGAACAAAATGCAGATATTGTCTGTTCAGACTGGACGTTGAACAATATCCACTGAGCTCTGCAACATACGAAAGAATGTGTACGCGTGCCATTTTCAAGCACAGATCCGTTGATAAGCGGAAAGATTTGTCGAAGTTGGCTGATGTTCCGATAGTATTACAGATTATATTGCTTTCTTTGTAGGAAAGAGGCAGTTCGTTATGATGTCTGCTGTTCTTGGCCCAGCATGACTGCCATATGCAGCGCTGCACTAGCAGAGAGCAGCAGGATATTGAAAGGGATTGTTGTCCAGAGTAGGACTTCGAGATTATATTAACTCTAATATTGGGGAGACAGGGCTATATAGATAGTGAGTCATACTTGGCCCTAACACAATCAGTAGTAAACTTGCACTGAGTTAAACAGCATATGAGAAAAAGTTTAAAACAAAAAAAAAATCCTCCTACTGCTGCTTTGTATTTTCTTACTTGTTAGAACAGTTTAAAGTCATATCTGATTTTTTATTTTTTGTCATTTTTAATCTAGTAAAGCACTTCGAAAGTGACGGTAATGTTAGCCTGCACCTGAACAGATCAGTATAATCTCATCTTTATTGTAGTTTTCCTCTGCTGCTCTTTACCATCCAATCTCTGACAGCCAGTTGCTCCACTCTAAGAGGGAGAGTGGTTATCCTTACTTTTCACAATTTTTGCAGCTTACTTTTTGACTTGGCTTTCTTCCACCCATCAATCACTCTTGCCTGTTTGTTTAGCTCTCTCACAAGATCAACCTTTGCTGGATCTTACCTGGTGTGCCTCTTCTGACTCAGTGTAGAGAGTCACTATTCTGTCATGTCTCAAAATCCACCTCTGCAGTATGGATATTTCCTGTGGCCTTGCCTAAAGCCATAAGTGGTAATGCCCTGACTGTTGTTGTAAAAGCTGCTTTACTTATATGAAGTTGACTTAAAGGTATATGAAGTTGACTTAAAGATGTGTGTGTGTGTGTGTATATACCCCAAAAGGGAATAAACTGTCCTCCTGAGCTTCTATGTCAGTAGAAGTGATAATATCAGTTACATGTCATGTGTGTATGTACATACAATTCACCCCCAAAGTATTTTAGTGATGTAAAAACCTGTGTATAATGCACAAACTGAGAATGGCTTGACAGTCAACAGTTCAACTGAAACTTTCAAAAGGTTTTTTTTTTTTTTTTTAATAAATTGAGATATTAATTTTGAAGTTATAGGCTTCACATTTGCTGAAGTAACATCTAGTGGAGAGTAAACTTCAGAAACCACCTCCTCACCCAGACAGCACTGCTGTCTTTAGTATATTACAGTTTACAGTAACCTCTTCATCAGATGGCAAGCTGATCTCTAAAATACTCTGCCTGGGATAAGTGTATGTACTTTCAGCAGTTATTAGGGGATAAGTGAAACTTAAGTAACCATTTCACATGTTTTTTCTCTGTACAAAGCTATAACCTCCATAGGATAGGCTTCGGGAAACAGGGCTGTTTCAGGAGGGCTCTGATTTTCTTTTTTTATTTATCTAAAGACTTATAGCAGAATAATTCTCTGGAGTCGGTCAAATCTCAGTAGGGTGAAGGCTATTGCAAATAAATAAGATTTGTTCCGTTTTCTGAGCAGAGTTAAAAAGTGCCTTCTTCATACAGTGACAGCTGTGACCACACAGAAGGAAGATGGGAAGAGAGTAAGGAATTATCCTGCTTTATACTGTTGCGGTCTGGTTAAAGTAATGTCACTGTTGTGCTCTGAAGACACAGAGAAAGGAGGGAGTCTGGGACCAGATGGGCTGTATCTCAGATCTGGTATTTTTTGGAGAAACCTGAAGTCTTGGAAAGACCATTTGGGGTGGGTGAGGTCCCCGAGAATGAGGAGAGGCAAATCCACTTATCTTCATAAAAGGCCAAAAGAATAATTTGAAGAATTACACGCCAGTCAACCTCTCTTCAGTCCCTTTGAAAATCAGGGATTGAGTCTTCTTGGAGCACACTTCTGGCACATGAGGGAGAATAAAGCAACTGGAACCAGTCAATGTGAATTTACCAAGGGACTGACCAACTTGATTGCCTTCCCTAAGAAAAAAAGGTATGAATTTGTACATAATGAGACTCAAGCACTAGATGTTGCCTTGAATAGAATAGAATCGAATCATTAAGGTTGGAAGAGACCTCAAGGATCATCCAGTCCAACCGACCTCCCCCCCCATTAACCACTAAACCATGTCCTTCAGTACCATGTCTAACCTTTCCTTAAATACCCGCAGGGACGGTGACTCCACCACCTCCCTGGGCAACCTGTTCCAATGCCCGACCACCCTTTACGAGAAGAAATTTCTCCTAAGCTCCAACCTGAACCTCCCCTGGCGCAACTTGCAGCCGTTCCCCCTTGTCCTGTCACTAGTTATCTGCGAGAAGAGGCCGACCCCCAGCTCACCACAACTCCCTTTCAGGTAGTTGTAGAGGGCAATAAGGTCTGCCCTGAGCCTCCTTTTCTCCAGACTAAACAAGCCCAGTTCCTTCAACCGCTCCTCATAAGACCTGTGCTCCAGCCCCTTCACCAGTTTCGTTGCCCTTCTCTGGACACGCTCCAGGGCCTCGATGTCTTTCTTGTGGTGAGGGGCCCAAAATTGGACACAGTACTCGAGGTGCGGCCTCACCAGGGCTGAGTACAGGGGGACAATCACCTCCCTGCTCCTGCTGGCTACACTATTCCTGATACAGGCCAGGATGCCGTTGGCCTTCTTGGCCACCTGGGCACACTGCCGGCTCATGTCCAGGCGAGCATCAATCAACACCCCCAGGTCCTTTTCCTCTACACAGCTTTCCAGCCACCCCGCCCCCAGCCTGTAGCGCTGCCTGGGGTTGTTGTGGCCAAAGTGCAGGACCCGGCACTTTGCCACATTGAACCTCATCCCTTTGGCCTCTGCCCAGCAATCCAACCTGTCCAGGTCCCTCTGCAGAGCCATCCTACCCTTCAGCAGATCGACACTTCCCCCCAGCTTGGGGTCGTCTGCAAACTTACTGAGGGTGCACTCAATTCCCTCATCCAAATCATCCACAAAGATGTTGAAGAGGATATTGATATTAGTTAAGGTGTTTTATGCTGTCTCTGTCAGTATCCTTCTATCCAAGTAAGGCTGTTATGGTCTGGATGGGTGGATGGACAGATGGACAACTAGCTGGGGAAAGAAAAATGCTGGTTGTATGGTTGGGCTCAGAGAGTAGCAGTCGTGATCATGAGCCAGCAGTGTGTCCTGACAGCAAAGGAAACTAACAGCATCCTGGGCTGTATGAACAGGAGAACTTCTGGTAGATCGAGGGAAGTGATTATCATCCTTTGCTTTGCATTTGTTAGACCACATCTGGAATACTTTGTCAAGTTTTGGACATCCCCAGTACTGGAAATTCATTGACAAACTGGAGTCAGTTCATGGGAAAGCTGCTAAAATGGTTGAGGCTGTAGCACTTGCCCTGTGGGGACTGGGGGAACTGGACTTGTTCAGTTTGGAGAGGAGCTGGCTTTTGGAGGACCTAACAGCAGCCCTCCAAGGACTGCAAGAAGGTTGTCTAGAAAACATCACCAAGCTCTTTACTGAGATCAAGTGGGAGGACAGGAGAAAGTGATCATAAAATAACATAGGAGGCTAAGAAAAACTTTTAAGACCGTCATGCACTGGAACCAGTTGCCCAGAGAGTCTGTTTTCAAGACCCAGCTGGAGACTGGGTTGAGGAACAGTCTGGTTTGACCCCATAGCTGCTGGAGCTGTGAGCAAGCAGTTGGACTATAGACCTCCTGAGGTCCTATCTAACCTAAACTATTCTATGATTCAGTCACTCCAAACCTCCATTTTTGGAGAAGACTGTTAGGAGATGTGACACGGCAAAACGACTGAAATGAGAGATGGTGTGGAGAAGAGGAAGAGACAGCAGGAAGACTTTGAATTTTGTGGAACTGACATTTATTCCAGACCTAGAATTGCAGCTATTTGGTTAAAAACATAAAAGAAGTAGGTACTTTTCATAGCTGGGACTGAGACAGCTGTGACTGCAAATCTGGTTTACGCAAAATATTAATTTATGCTGAGCAGGTTCAGAATTCAGTCTTTTTTCCTTCCCCCCAGCTGGAATGTCTTTGATGCCCTGACTTATTTCTTTAAATGGTATTTCAAGGGACAGGATCTGATACCGGCTCCTGCAAGTCATGACATTTTTGAGACTGTTTGGCTTCTGTTTCCTTCTTCAGGTGAATGCTGGGACAGGGAAGAGTGCGGGGAGGAGTATGTGCTTACAGTATTGTTTAGCAGACTACAGCGTTGTGGTCTATTGTAGGAATATAACTCGTATCCGAAACATGCAAGCGGGATGTGGGAAGTCAGTCTGATAATATTAGTTGGCTGTGTTTCCCCGATTCTGCATCAATTTTCATTTATCTGCTGATGGCTGTGGAGAGTTTGTATGCAGCTGTAGTATGTCCTGTGCTTTCCTCATGTTTTTGTGAAAATAAAAGATGGAGAAGTAACTGCATGCACCAGTACAAGTTAGGGGATGACCTGCTGGAGAGGAGCTCTGCAGAGAAAGACCTAGGGGTCCTGGTGGATAACAGGTTGACCATGAGCCAGCATTGTGCCCTTGTGGCCAAGACGACTAGTGGCATCCTGGGATGCATTAAAAAAAGTGTGGCCAGCAGGTCAAGGGAGGTGATTCTACCCCTCTACTCTGCCCTGGTGAGACCCCATCTGGAGTACTGTGTCCTGTTCTGGGCTCCCCAACTCAAGAAAGAGGCTGACCCCTCGAGGGGTCTCCTGGAAAGAGTCCAGTGGAGGACAACAAAGATGATAAAAGGCCTGGAGCATCTTCCATATGAGGAGAGGCTGAGAGACTTGGGTCTCTTCAGCCTGAGAAGGCTGAGAGGGGATCTGATCAGTGTTTATAAATACCTAAACTGTGGGAGGCAACTGGATGAGGCCAAACTCTTTTTGGTGGTGGGTAGTGAGAGAACAAGGAGCAATGGCCAAAAACTGGAACACAGGAAGTTCAACTCAAACATGAGAAAGAACTTCTTCATGGTGAGGGTGACCAAGCACTGGAACAGGCTGTCCAGAGGGGTTGTGGAGTCTCCAGACCCATCTGGATGCCTACCTATGCAGCCTAGTGTAGGGCAGCTGCTTTGGCAGGGGGGGTTGGACTCAATGATCTCTAGAGGTCCCTTCCAATCCCTACGAATCTGTGATAATTGTAAAGGCTGTTTTGTACGGCCACTCTTACGTAACATAGCTTGGAGGTGTGATCTGATCTCAGGGTAGCTGGTCACAGTAGACCTAATCTTGAATAGAATTATATAGACTATAGAATATTCTACATTACATTTTCCAGCCATATTAGCCCGTAAACGCTGGTTGAATGTATAGCTGGATTTTGATGGTGTTACTAGAAAAAAAAAAAATCTTTCTGATTTTAGGAATTTTTAATTGGTATTTGTGTATAAAAGTAGAGTATACTTGTCTTAAGAGAAAACTGAAGTGGTTGAACGCTTGGAGTGATTTGGGTAGAAGCAGGTTTATACTGCGGTATTTTGAAAATATATTTTAGAACCTGAACTGTATCCTGGCTGCAGGTTTTTTTTTAGGAATAATTTTTTTTTTTTTAAATAGCTTATCCGTCTTACAAACGTTCATAAAAATTGAAGGCACATTAGATAAAATATTTATCGTAGCTGAGGTTTTCAATGGGACTTACATGCTCAAATCACTTTGTAATTCTTAGAAAACCCTCTTACGTGTCCTTGTGCGCAGAGCAGCTCTGGCTGTGTAAACACATGAGGCTGCTGTTAAAGCGAAAGGCTGTTAAAGTGCTTGTTCTGTATTTCTATTTTAAGTATTGTGGGAAAGCAGGCAACTCCTACAGCGAGCTTTACTTCACGTGGCATTAGGGAAATAATTTGGTTAAGTGTTTGACATATTGCCCAGCAAAGTGGAGTTATTGTAGCTGCATGAATTCACTGGAAGTGACTTCTAAATTGTGCTGGTTTTGCTGGGATAGAGTTAATATTCTTCACAGTAACTAGTATGGGGATGGGTTTTGGATTTGTGCTGAAAACGGTGTTGATAATATAGAGATATTTTCACTGCTGAGCAGTGCTTACACAGAGCCAAGGCCTTTTCTGCTTCTCACCCCACCCCACCAGCGAGTAGGCTGGGGGTGCACAAGGGATTGGGAGGGGACGCAGCTGGGACAGCTGACCCATAGGGATATTCCATACAATATGGCGTCATGATCAGCATATAACTGGGGAAGCTAGCTGGGAGGCAGGATTGCTGCTTGGAAACAGTCTGGGCATCGTTGTGTGTGGTTTTTTGGCTGTTTTTTTTTTTTTTTTTTTCCTCTTTCTTTCATTCTTGCTTTCTTTGGACGGGGCTTTGGGCAAGCTGGTCTAGTGGAGAGTGTCCCTGCCCATGGCAGGCAGGTTGGAACTAGATGATCTTTAAGGTCTCTTTCAACCTAAACCATTCTATGATTCTATGACACTTAAGATTCTCGCAAGGTGGAAACCATCAGTATTTCTGTAATGATTGGTGTCCTCTGTTTTGATTTAAAGTGAGATTTGTGGAAAACGTGGTTTCAGAATGTCTTTTATCTTTCCCTTTTTCATAATGAAAAAATTAATCTAGCACTTTTTGTTACAGAGAAAAGAATTTTAAGTTAGTTCTTCTGTCTTCCTGAGTTTGTGGATTGTTTGAATCAATGGAAATAAAGTGAATTGTGCAATTATTTTTGTTCTCCTAGACTTGTAAAGTCTGGGTTTTGGCAAACTTTCCAATTTGAATGACTTGGTTTACACTCGTTTTTACGTTATCAACTAAATCCCTTTGCCTCGTGAAAGAATCACAGTCCCAATGATCCCTTGATTGCCATTCGTAACTCCAGCCTGTCCTATTTTCTCCTTTTCATCCTCTTCCTCAAAATAAAAAAATCAATAGTGCTGAGTTACTATGACCTAGAAAATAAAATAGATGGCATTAAGTGCTGGTATTGTGGTGTTTGCTTGGGACTGCTGTGGCTATGTAAAAACTTAGTAGGTAATGGTAATACCTAGTGGTAATACTTGCCCCTTTTATTGTAACAGCTTAGTATGTTTGGATTTTTGAGGAAGGATCTATGATATTATTTCACTTGCACAGATAATAACTGACATTTTAAAGAAAAAAACACATTGAAAAAATTGCCAATAAATTAATGAAGTCTTGGGACCATGCCTGTGAACTATGTGATAAGGATAATAATATTTAAGAACTGCTACACTTGTACGCTTCTGAGATACAGCCTTCCTCTGAGTTCAGTTCTATATTAAATTTTAAGACTGTGGCTATAGTAGTTGGTTGTCTGGCAGTACTTGGGGGTCAGAGTATTATCTTCAGTTGTTTTGCTGTGTATTGATTTCCCGTTTTTATTTAAGTCTCTTTTGTGCTATAAGAAACTGGTATTTTTCCACTGTCTAGGTATCTTTTCATAGTCATCAAGCCAAAGGCTTTCTGCAGCATGAGCAGATTAAGCACAGCCATGTCATGGTATGTAAGATGGTGAATGCAGTGGAAACAAATTTTGGCAGTTACGGCCACATCAACGTTTTTCCAAAGGATGCAATGAGAGCTGTGAATAGTGCCAAACTCAGTTGTCTCAATTGCACTGTAGGCAACTATTGTAATGTTATATACAAAAACCCAATGCACTTGTATGTAGCTAATACATTGTGTGCTACTGCCTATCTGTGGGCATTAATTTTTTATCTATTTAGGACATAACCAACTCTAAGCTAATGGGTATTTTTAAGTTCAGTTAACTTCGATTAATAGAAGAGTGAATTTAAGCAGAAATAGACTGAATTAAAATAAAGATAGGTTCATATTCTAACATTCTCTGGTATGCATGCTGCTGTGATGTGTGTGGCAAAGGCATGAGATTATTAGACACTGAACTTGGGTGCAATAGCAGCTGGAATTTCCCATACTCTCTTTAGGAAAATTCAAACTAATAATTAAGCCTAGATCCATCTCGCTTGCTTTCGTTTTTACCAAAGTCTCTTTTTCGGAAAGGAATCTGATCTAAATGGCTCATGTGGATTTCCTCTTCAGGCAGTGGTGGGATAAAGACGCTTTCAGATCTTTCAGGTCCTGATTTCATCATGTGTCTTAAGGATCATAGAATCATTAAGATTGGAAGACATGTCAAGGATCATCTAGTCCAACCGTCCCCCTACCACCTATTACCCACTGAACCATGTCCCAGAGTACCACATCCAACCTTTGTTTAAACACACCACAGGACGGTGACTCCNCCGCTCCTGTGCCTTTACGTCCAGCCTTCCTGGACCCCTTTGTCCTTCAGGACCGACTCCCAAGTAACCCTCCCTACCAGCATCCTGAACAGGTCACAGTCTGCCCTCTGGAAGTCCAAGGCAGCAGTTTTACTGTGCGCCCTCCTGACCTCACCAAGAATAGAGAACTCTACCACTGAATGAAACACTTGCTAACAGTGCCCTGTCTTCCTCACTGCTCTGAGTACAGGGGACCTGAAAAGCCTGACACTCAGCAGGTAAAGCAGAGGGACAAATGCTGCTAGAGAGAAACAGCGATGTGACTGTATACAGAGACTCAGTGCTACCACTGCTTAACATGTTTTGGTTTGTTCTGTTTTGGTTTTTTTTTCCTACAGGTCCACGAAGGATTCTTGGAAAACAAGACTGTTCCTATAAATGTCAGTGCCACCAGCAGTTCTTCTGAGAAAAGGAGTACCGATTTACGAATATACATGCTGTGTTTCCTGCCATTCATGATCCTCCTGGTCTTTATTCGTGACCTTAAGAGCCTGTCCTTGCTTTCATTGCTTGCCAATCTGTCCATGGCTGTCAGCCTGGTGATCATTTACCAGTATATTGTTAGAGTGAGTATAAAAAAATTTATCTTTTTTTTTTTTTAACCCAGTGCGGCAAGGTCTATTTGTTGCACGTGGCAGCTGGTCTCTGATAGATCTATACTGACTGACAGTTTCTGAAAGATAGAATTATCTTGTATTTTATTGAGGCATCTTAATTTAAGGAGGTGCCTTAAAACTTGAGACATGCTGTAAACATGGACTTTTACAGTCCTTTGAAAGAAAGGATAATATTGCTGCTCTTAAGGAAATAAAAGTATGTATTGTAATGACTTGGAGTCAAGTGTAAGTATATATGAATTTTTATCACTTGCACACAGAACTCGCAAGATTTTAATCTGGTCAATCTTTCTGTTGCAATAGAAGAACGTTTTCAACAGCAACATTTTTCTAGTGTTTCTCCAGTACAATCAGGAAAAATTTAAGACTTACCCTTTAATAATACATATTCACAGACTTCCATCTCCTGAGAAGTTGAATAGTCACTGCATTTTCTGGGTTGCTGCTGTTTTTCATATTTGGAGGCATTTTGTAGTGCAACAAATGAAACTGATGGCTGAAAAAAATCATGTCTAGAAACATCTATATTTTTCTTTCTTATGACTTTTGAAAAGTGGTGAGTGGTAGCCACTGTTGCACACACAGTGTAGATAAGTGGTGGGTGCCACTATTTGAGAAAACTTTCACGTGAGTGTTACGAAACAAGCAGGAAGCAGAAGATGGGGAGGAAGGCAGAAAAGCCGGCTAGAGGTATTGGCTGGGCAAGGAGGCAGGAGAAGACACATAAAGAGATTGGGCGAGATAGTCAGTAATTAATTGTTCTGCAGGAACTCAGCTTCTAATAAAAAGATTTTATTTTACTGTCTCTTATGGTTATGAAGAATATCTGTGCAGTATGAAAGCAGATAAGAAAATGCAATACACTGAATGATGTAAGTTTGCAGAAGATTAAGCTTGAGGTGCTTTAATTGATGCTCACTCATATACAGTGAGGAATTCTGGTGTCAGTAATGTGAACCTAGAATAAGTATATCTGCAAGTGTCTGTGCATGGGTGGGAAGGTGGCTATAAATGTGTATAAAGGACTAAGTTTGAGAGGAAACCCAAGGAATGTAAATAGCAATGTATACACCGCTGTCAACGTGTACTGAGTTTTATTTCCTATGGCATAACAAATCAGTTAAAATTGTGGGAACAGCTAATACGCTTTACATAGCACTGTTTTGCTTTTGTTCTCTTCAGGATATAGTAGATCCTCGAAAACTGCCTCCTGTGGTTGGCTGGAAGAAATACCCGCTGTTTTTTGGGACTGCAATATTTGCTTTTGAAGGAATCGGTGTGGTAAGCACTTTTTAGTGACTCTTCAAAATACCTGAATCTGTGCTAGATGATGGGATACAGGCAATTTTACTGCTGTTGTTATTTAGCTGTTTTTGTTCAAGCACTAGTTTCATATGTAGATCTGAAAAGGATTAATTTATCTTGTCAGATAAGGCAAAACTGAGGACACAACATCGCCATCAGAGGGCAGTTTGGTGAATACCAATTGCTACTTGGACACTTAGCGCCTTCCCAAATTACGAGGATGTCTTTAGTTCCAAATAGATGGAGACAATAGTGTAATAATAATTAGTGTCATAATATACTGTATAATAATATACTACTCAGGTAATGTGATGATACTATAATTATAATGATTCAGCAGCTCAGTTTTAGGTATGAGTGTGTAAAAATAGAAACGTATTCAGCATCCTTCTTTTCTTTTGGGATCACTGAGGACAAAGTGATTTATCAGAAATACATTATTCTTCTTGCCTCAAACTTGTCTTACAGATGTGTCTTGATAGAGGTGATAAGAAAAAGGATAGAAACTTCAGAATATTTTTGATTCATTGCGTCTGACAATGAACCTCAGTTTTTCATTGTTTCCTGAAAGATGTCAATTAAATAGATTTATCACTCCAAAAATCTGTGTGTTTTTTTTAAAGTGGAGCTCTTTTAATCTTTTATTCACATATTGCTGCTTCTAAAGGCTTTCTGATTGTATCTCACACTAGCAAAGTCTGCAAGTTAGTTAGGACTTTTGTTCCACGTGGCATATTTTTAAAAATAGCCAAAGAGGCTTCTGGGAATGTTGGGTCATCATGTCTTTAAACTGTAGGTAAATTACAATATACACTTTATTTGTTACTAATATAATTGCATACTTCAGAAAGCGCTACTGTATGCTTAAAACTAAAAAACAACACTCACACCCTCCAAAAAAAACCTCAAACCAAAACAGCCCCAAGCCCACATGCAATTAATCTGAAATGATTGCCATAACACAGGAGAGTTTTCAAATGTCTCCTCTTTTCTGGAACTGTCAGCACTGAATTAAACCAGACTATTTCACCCTGCTTCTGTACTGTTACTGCCAAAAGAGCTGAAATGCAAAAACTTTTAACTCCTGTTACGTTACAGAAGTGTGTTTTCACACACGGGATATGTGGATCTAGGGACTGAATCTCCATTTCTCAAACTATTTTCAACTGTTTCTCACACTGTGAACTGCTCAATGTGGAAGTTTAGCTACCGTATATCTGAGTGTATCTGGACATTTTTCTGTTTGTCATCTGGAAGTTCTATCATAGGAAAACAGCCATTTGTCTGGGATTGTTTGATTGTTTGTTTGATCAAAAACCTCATGCTCAGTGAATCTGATAAATTGGACTATACTAAGCTTCTTGCTTGTAAATTGTATCATCTGTCTGGGACTTTACTGCCTGTGTGTAAATGCAAGTCATGTATGGCAGGTGTGATAGATACCCCAGTTGTATTAGATTTGTTGCTCATGTACTGCATAGCACGTGGGTGTGTATTTGTAGCCAGGAAACCCCAAATGAGAGTCCTCTGAGCCTCAGGAAATTGTGGGAGGCTTGCCATTTGGTAGTGGTAATTTATTGAGTTACAGGCGGGGAATTGATTTATGGTAATTGTTTTCTGTCACATAAGATCCCACATTAGACAGCTCCTTAGATTTATGTCAGCGGTAGTAGCATTGGCTTCCAATGTACACCTTTAAAGTACTGCCCAGACCGTTGTGCTTGATTGAATCCCTGGTTGTTACTAATGACATCTTTAAGAACTCCAAACTCTTTTCCCTCTTTTATTCAAGAACATATGATGTTGGGTTCATTTGAATGATACCTTTAAAACATAAAAATATTGCTTGATACTGTTAAATATTAGCGATATTACATATATTTCTCTATAACTTGTCTCAATTCCTTACTTGATGTGTTGGGTCCGTCTGGGATGGAGTTAATTTTCCCCACAGCTGTGTACTGGTAGCCAGCAAGGTGTTGGTGACACACCAGTGTTTTGGCTGCTGCTAAGCAGTGCTGGCACCCATCAAGCTGTCTCTGCAACATCCCCCCTCACCAGTAGGTGGGGGTGGGCAAGGTCCTGGGAGGGGACACAGCCAGGACAGCTCGCCCCAACTGGTATTCCATACCATGTGATGCCTGTTCAGCAATAAAACCTGGGAGGAAGGGGGAGGCATTTGTTATTTGTGACTTTTCTCTTCTGGAGCAACTGCTGTGTGTACTGAAGCTCTGCATCGCTGGAAGTGACGGGACATGGCCTGCTGATGGGAAGCAGGGAATAAAACTTTTGGTTTTCCTTTGCTTCCACGTGTGGCCTTTTGCTTTTGCTGTATTAAACTGCCTTTAGCTTGACCCATGAGTTTTTTTCCCATCTTATTTTCTCCCCTCCCTGTCCTGCTGAGGAGGACAGTGATAGAACAGCTTACTGGGCACCTGGCCTCCAGCCAGGGTCAAGCCACCACACATGATCATGACTTACTTACTCTTCAAAGCAAATGAACAGTGTGTTTTAATTTTTTCACTTTCCAACTGGTGTTTACAAACTAATTAAATGTTTATGGTCATTATGATTTGATATACCTTGTGTGTGTGTTACACAGGACCATTAAAATAATGTGGCTAACTTTACAAATTAAAATCTTAGTAAAAGTGAAAATCTAGAGCTTCACGTTTTGTAGATGCAGAATGATGTTAGTACGTCTGTGCCTCTCAGAGGTGTTTTGAACATGCATAATGTTTGCTGTGCATTCTTATGCTGCAGTTGCATGCATCATTGAGAAGATTAAAAAAAAGTATTTGAATAATCAGTACTAAATAAAGTTGTTTAAGCATGAAATAAAAAAGATGAGTGAAACAGTGAGACACATTTTCAGTTTAAATACTTAACATTTCATATAGTTCTTGGTGATTTAATCGATAACTAATTCTTACAGCTCAGTTACCGTCATAATCTGAACTGTGATATAACTGAATATGTGTTTGTGACCTCTTGCAAATGTGAGGTGGAACACATTTTGAATTCTTTCATTGAATGGATGTAAGCTAATGCATTTCAATTCTCATTACGATGGATTAAGGATAGTCACGTAGTCAGTTTCTAATTTGTGATAACGTGTTACTCTCTGTCTAATTACTGTTGTTCTTATATCCCTGTGGTTGAATAGATCTGATAAGGAGAAGAACTCACACCATTGAATTGGTTTGGCTCCTTAGTCTGCTCTCACAGACTGCAGGCACTCAAAATGGGTTTCCCTCATCTTGGTCCTGATGATAGAGACTTAATTTTAGATTTATTTTTTTTTCTGGAATGTCTGGCAAATAGTTATTTCTGTGAAGCTATCAGAACATTATATTATAAACGGAAGACTTAAAATCTTAATTTGATCAGAAAAGTTGATTATGGTGGTTTCATCTTATGCAACATGTTGGTCTTCAGCAGTTATGAGGCCTCATTTTTCCTTTTCCTTGGTTCCAGATATGCTTCATGCTAATTCCCACTGCACTCATGTGAGAGCTGCCAGATTATTGAATGTTATGAACAGGGACAGCAAATGAAATTCTGAGTATTTTGGGCTGGTTAGGTCGTATTAAGCAGAACCTGACAAGAGAAAAAATATCCTTGGAGTGGTTTATCTACCACTATTTTTCTGTGTTAAATGGTCTTTCCTGCTAGGAATATTTAATGATCAACAATTTGAGTAGAGGAATAAGTGATTGGTAAGGCACAGTATAAAACAATACACCTTAACCATAGCAGTCAGGGGGATTTTTTTTTCGAAGATACTTAGTTGACTTTGTTTTCATTTACAGGGGAGTGGCTAATGTAGAAGGAAAATAATTGGCAGTTCATGCTGTCATGCTTAGTATGTAAACATTTGGTTTCTTTGAACCAAGTAATAAACTGCAGGGGAAGTACTCTAGCACTGATTTTTTTTTCATCCCATTGTTCCAAAAAGCTTTTTACATATTGGTTTGGTTTTTTCTTTTAGTTTAGCACTTGTCATCACTTAAAGTATGACTGTAGTTCTTCAGTGACTCTATTAATTAGTGTCGCTAATTAAATATAGGAGTCTAAAGTCCTGTTCACAATGGAGAACGTGATTCATAGAGGTGCAGTGATTCAGCAGATGCCCAGTAGGATGTTCTTCTTGATCAAGGGTATTTTTCTTTTAGATGGTGAGTGTAGGAACATGGGTTTTGGTTAAAATCGGTCATTAGTTTAGGACTGACCAACTGTCCCTGTGTAATAAGAAAATCAGCAGTGTGAAAGTAACTGGGAATATCATTGCTTCAGCTGTAGTCGTTCCCTGGATAAACAGACTTTAAGAACGTTAATTTTACTGAATTGTGTTTCTGATAACTCAAAGGAGGAAGGGTAGCCTATTTATGATTGAAATGTAGAATCTCAAATAAACCAAGTCAGTGCCTAGAAACTAGTACTTGTGTAATACTAAGAGCTAGTTAAACATTTCACCAATGTTAGATAACAGTTTTGAGATACTTGCATTAAAACTAAAATTACTAATATGATTCATTGAGCTGTTCATATCTATCTGCAAGTTCAATCTAAACTCTTGTTTGCTGGCAGATTTGAACAATTTTGACATTTTGCTGAAGTCCAGGCAAGTTGTTAATTTGTTGCTACAACTACTGCAGCAGAAATAACGTCGGTGCCATCGAAGGGCTGATTAGTGATAACACATGCTGAACTCTGAGTGATACTTGTCACAGGATTAAAAAGTGCTGCAGTCTGTTGCATGTACTGTTCATTTCTTTGCTCCCTGTTTGAGTTGCCTGTAGAAATGAGGTCGCTGCTGATTGGTATAAGGTACCTGCTGCAAATGGTGAATGTCTTGACAGCCAGGTGGTAATGATCGCTGTGTTCTAACAGGAGGAGTTGGTGGCAGGGGTACCCAGTGATCCCAGAATATTAACAGGAACTGAGGGCTCAGTACTGGCAGTCTGGTGGCTATCGTTCGTAGTGTTAAGAATTGTTTTGAGTTTACAACACTTGTAAGTTAAGATTTTAAGATTGTCAGGGTGGCCTTGTGAAAATCATATTGACTGGTGGCATCAATACACTTTGTGAAGCAGTAGTAGCAACAGAAATGCAGTACTCTTAAGTGGATACAGTGGGCCATGTTAGATATATCACAGATGGTTAGAGACCCTACCAGGGCAGGTGCCCCGCTAGACCTTCTGTTTGCGAACTGAGGACTGGTGGGAGATGTGGTGGTCGGGAGCTGTCTTGGGCAGAGTGAC
>VWZZ01005980.1:591-46098 GCA_013399095.1 Psophia crepitans
CGTGCTCCAGCAGCTCAATGTCCTTCTTGTATTGAGGGGCCCAAAACTGGACATAGGACTTGAGGTGTGGCCTCACCTACTCCTGCTGACCACGCCATTCCTGATGCAGGCCAGGATGCCATTGGCTTTCTAGGCCACCTGGGCACATTGCTGGCTCATGTTCAGCTGGCTGTCAACGAGTACCCCCTAGGTCCTTCTCTGCCAGGCAAGAATGTAATTTCATTATAGAAGGTTATCCAGTTGGTTAAGCATTCATTCTCTTTGGTGAATCCATGCTGACCACTCCTTATCACCTTTTTGTCATTCATGTGCCTAGAAACGGTTTGCAGGATTAATTGTTCCATCACCTTCTCAAGGACTGAGTTGAGTCTGACTAGCCTTTAGTTCCCCGTGCCTCTCCTTCTTGCCCTTTTTTAGGAAAGGAGTGATATTTGCTTCTCACCAGCCCTCAGGCACCTCTCCCAATTGCCATGATCTTTCAAAACTTATAGAAAGTGGTCTCACACTGGACATCAACCAACTCCCTCAGTCCTTATGGGTGCACCATATCAGTGTCCTTGGATTTCTGTATGCCCAGTTTGATTAAGTATTCACTGACCTGATTGTCTTCCATAATGGGTATATCTTCCTTGTTCCAGACTTTCCCTCTGGAATCTGGGATTCAGGATTTGTGATGGGTTGGCCTTGGCTGGATGCCAGGTGCCCACCAAGCCACTCTATCATTCCCCCTCCTCAACTGCACAGAGGAGAGAAAATATGAACAAAGTTTCATAGGTCGAGATAAGTACAGGGAGATCATTCAATGATTACCATCCCAGGCAAAACAGATTCAGCTTGGGGAAATGAATTTAATTTATTGCCAATTAAAACAAATGTAGGACAATAAGAAATAAGAACCAATCTTAAAACAACTTCTCCCTAACCATCCCTTCTTCCTGGGCTCAGTTTCACTCCTGATTTCTCTAACTCCTCTCCCCAAGTGGCTACATGGGACAGGTGAATGAGGATTGCGGTCATTTCATCATCTGCTGTCTCTGTCACTCCTTCCTCTTCATGCTCTTCCCCTGCTTCAGTGTGGGTCCTTTCAATGGGGTGCAGACCTTCAGGAATAGACTGCTCCAACATGGATCCTTCATGGGACCACAGGTCCTGTCAGACCTGCTTCAGCATGGGCTCCATGAAATCACAGCTTTCCAGGAGCCTTCTTCATCATGGGCTCTCCACATGGTTACAGCATTCTTCAGGGCATCCACCTGCTCCAGTGTGGGGTCCCCTGTGGGCTGCAAGGTGGATATCTGCTTCATCGTGGACCTCCATGTGCTACAGGAGGACAATCTGCCTCACCATGATCTCCTCCATGGGCTGCAGGGGAATCTTTGCTCCAGTGCCTGGAGCACCTCCTCCTCCTCCTTCTTCTTCACTGACCTTGGTGTATGTAGAGTTGTTTCACTCACATATTCTAACTCCTCTCTCCGAGCCGCTGTTGTGCAGCAGATTTTACCCCTTCTTAAATATGTTATCATATAGGTGCTACCACCATTGCTGACTGGCTCAGCTTTGGCCAGTGATGGGTCCATCTTGGAGACAGCCGGAACTAGCTGTGTCAGACATGGGGAAAGCTTCTGATATCTTCTCTGCAGCTCTTCTGGCTGCCCAGAGAGGTCGTGGAGTCTCCTTCTTTGGAGATATTCAAGATCCATCTGCATACCTACCTGGGCAGCCTAGTGTAGGGCACCTGCTTTGGCAGGGGGGTTGGACTCGATGATCTCTAGAGGTCCCTTTCAACCCCTACCAATCTGTGATTCTGTGTGATGCTGTGATTCTCACAGAAGCTAGCTCTGAAGATGCCCCGATATCAAGACCTTGCCACACAAACCAAATACAAGAATCCTGAAGACCGGTCTTGCTAATAAAGACTGAGGTGAAGAAGGCATTCGGTACTTCAGTCTTTTATAAGTCCTGTGTCATCAGGTTCCCTGCCCCATTCAGCTGTGGGCCCACTTTTTCCCTAGTTTTTCTTTTGTTACTTATACACTTACAGAAGCCACTCATTGTCTTTGACATATCTGGAATATTCTTTATAGCATTTAAGTACAAACCTTTCAAGCTCAAAAGTAGTGAATAGCCATAAAAAAATGCTCAATTTCTGCTCATTAAAACTGGCTAGTCTTTGAAGAACGGTCACAAATAATTAAGACAGTAAGAGAAAAGTAATCTAATTCAAGATAAAGGTGATTTACAGATCAATATATTTGTTCTTTTGCAGAACATTACAGCCTACTAAAATCAGAGGTCTGCAAAATCTCAATTCTTTAATCCAATTATCTAAAAGACAAGATGATTAAATTGAATTTTGCCAGTCCAGTTGTTTATAAGGCCGTGTAAAAATACTTTATTAAATCAACAAATTACTTATAGGGCAAAAAAAAACCGAGTGAAAGTTATTTAAATTCAGACATTTCCTTGAAGCTTCACTTCTCTCCCAAAGGAGGAAAGGAGAGAAAGACAGAGAAAAGTAAAGAAAAATAAGAATTCAACATTTTTCTAAACAAATCTTAAAATTTCCCTCTCCAAATAGTAAACTATATTTGTTTGCCTGATATTTTAAATAAAATAAGCACTCTTTTTTTTTTTTTGTCTTATAGATTCTGGGTTAATCTAATATTCCCTGAAATTTTATTTGACCACCAAAACAGAAATAACAAAAATTTGCACAGCTTGATTAAAACTTATTACATAGCCAGGATTCGCTTTCCCTTACACAGTCCAAATAAAAACATCATTCACTTCATAAATCCATCTTATAAATCGCTTTCTTCTCCAATACACATAAGTAGCTTTGTACATTTTAAAGAAATATGTTTGCAAAGATGGTATCTTTTTATATTCTAATACTGATTGGTTTTAATAAGAGATATTATATCAAGAGATTTATAACTACTGTTTTGTATTATTTTATTCCTAATTATATAATGAACAGCATGGGTTACAGTTCATGGCAGAATCTTCAGAATTTTCACATGAGCATTACACAATATTTTTATATTAATTTGGACAAAAGTCCTTATATACTTTCATCACAGCTTAGTACATTTATTGTTGTCTAAATTATCTGGTCGGGGGCCAAGAGTTACTTTATAATAGACTTATCCCAAACATACAAAACAAAATCCTATACATAAAAATGTAGTTTTTTCAAACACAATGTTTGTTTATAGTCAGTCTGAGTGTTTGTACACAACAGAAAGGGAAGATATTAAAAAAGTATCAAGTGTCAACATTACATATAATTTCCAGATCAGATGAAAGCCCTTCAGCCCACACTGACAACATACTTTAGATATAAGAACCTGTTATTATAGCACCACATTATGTTTATGCAATTACCAGATGTGCCAAGGATTTGCTCTAGAATTAAGACTACATAGTGAAATCTTTCTTTGATATATTCAGATTGCATCTTTATTTCAGAGTATCTTGAAATATAAACACAAGCTTAGATACATCAAAACACAAACCCAAAATGTTTGTGTAGGCTTAATGAAAGGGAACTGTGGCACTATTTACTTCAGAATTACTTTAAAAAAAAAAATAAAATGAAAATACCAACTTGGATCCATATGACAGTAGAGGAATATCAAGTGGAACATTAAAAGTTATTGACAAAGAATAGAACAAAATCATATTTTCATAACGAAACATGAAGACTTTGCAGCTCTGTGTATATATGTATATGTCTATGGATATTTATTTAGATATTTTAGATGAAAATTTGTTCAAGGATGTAATATTTGATGTGATTTTATTTTCTGTTCTTTTTTTCCCAAGACAAGTGACAATATCAGAATAATCCCTCATTTATCATTTCAGGTTTGTTTGAGTATTAGAAACACATGTTGTTTTGTTAGTTTGTTGGGGGTTTCTTGTTGTGGTTTTTGTGGGTTTTTTTGTTTTGTTTTGTTTTGTTTTTTTTTAATTTGGATATAGTCTTGCTAGATTGCGCACTTGTACAAATAGAATAATGAGAGCAATAAAGATATGTTTCAAAATAATTTATTTTTTTCTATACATGAAACCTCACTCTAGATTAAGTGGAAGGCTAATATAATAGCAGAGTATACAGATTAAACGTTTAATGAGGAACTGCTGATAACTCCAGAAACTGTCATGAGGCATTGATACTGTTTTTATTCCTTTTATCAAATGGCAATAATGACATCATTTAGGTGTAGCTACAGCACTACCCAATGTTGTGGTTTAACTGGCATGCAGCCAAACACCACACAGCTGCTCACTCACTCTCCTCTCTCCCCAGTGGGTAGGGTAGAGAATCAGGGAAAAAAAGTAAAAATTGAGGACTGAGATAAAAATAATTTAAAAGGACAGCAAAGGAAGATATACTTCTCCTCCTACTACTAGTAATAATAGAGTATACAAAACAAACTACACACAATGCGATTGCTCACCACCCAAAGCTGATGCTCAGCAAATTCCTGAGCAGTGATCACCCCCTCCCTCAGACCAACTCCTCTCAGTTTATATATGGAACATGATGTTATATAGTAGGGAATATCCCTTTGGCCAGTTTGGGTCAGCTGTTCTGGCTGTGCCTCCTCCCAGCTTGTGCACCTCCTGCAAAAGGCTCATGTCTCCTCACTGGCAGGGCCTGGGAACCTGAAAAGTCCTTGATCTAATTGTAAACACTGCCTAGCAACAGTTAAAACATCAGTGTGTTATCAACTTTATTCTTATACTAAATCCAAAACACAGCACTATAGCAGCTACTAGGAAGAAAATTAACTCTGTCCCAGCTGAAACCAGGGCACACAATCGCAAAGGTGACATCACTATGACTTATTTTTCACCTTAGTGAAACATTTTAAATGAGAAAATGTAACTGCTGTTGTAATTTCTTAAAATATAGGTAGTCTACTTTCCAGCTGTTTTTCGAGCATAAATCCTACATTCAGTCATGGTGATAGTATAAGCATTGAGATATCTATGTGAGGAGTGTAGCTGTGCTGTAAGATCAAGAGTCCCTAGCCCTTCTGGAGTGGCTGCTGAAGGACAGTAAAAGTCCTTAGGTCATTCCAGCTGGAACCTGGAAATGACCTATAGATATTTATCTCTTTCTCCACGTAGACAGGTTTTCAGATCATGAGGCACAACTTCAAAACATAGCTGTTAGGGTTTGCTGATAGACATGGAGATTTGCATATATTCTTAATTCTGGATACAGTGATTAAGGGGGGAGAAGCCATGAACACTTTTGAAGACAATAATCAGAATATACAAGTACGCTATTAGATACTGGGTTTTAGATTAATTAAATTTTCATTCTCCAAAAGCAATAAAATTGAAAAAGAATTTAAGTTGAGGTATCATAGACTGCATGCAGCAGCGGGACTGTCTCAAAAAAGGGTAAGCACAACACAACTTAGAAGCTCTGCTTTAGTTGTATTACTACTTTTTTTTTTTTTGGGTCCAGATAAACTCTCTCTCATGTAGCTAATACGATAGTCTTGATAGTAAGCAAGTGTTTTAAGTGAAATCTCTGCTAGAAGCCTATGAGTTTCTCTAAGCACTGCAGAGCTGCTCATACTATTCAGGTTCTTGGCAGGAACTCCATAACTACACCTCCTGTCCAGGGAGAATGGCAGTTTCTCATGAGCTGGAATTTTTGCCTGCAGCCATCCCCCTTATTTAACAAAACAAATCAGAATGTGTATGAAGACATTTACAGTCCAGCTGGATCATTACAATGTGTCAGTATGTTCCTGGATCACCAATGATGCTGAAAATCATTTCACAGAATGGAAACTATAAATACATAAACATATGTATATACATAACACACATACATATATATATATAAACACACACTGTGAAACAATTATTTCAAACATGAAGTTAAATTCAGGTAAAAAAATACACATATAAAACTCATAAACATATATTAGGTATATATATGAAATAGAAGTGTAGCAAGTCATGGGCAACGGGACAGGTGCCTGAGGACTGGAGGAAAGCAAATGTCATTCCAGTCTACAAAAAGGGCAAGAAGGAGGACCCGGGTAACTATAGACTGGTCAGCCACACCTCCATCCCAGGAAAGGTGATGCAACAACTTATCCTTGGCACCGCCACCAGGCACATCAAGGATAAGAAGGTCATTGGGAACAGTCAGCATGGTTTTACCAAGGGAAAGTCATGCCTGACCAACCTGATAGCCTTCTATGAGGATGTAACTAGGTGGATAGATGATGAAACGGCAGTGGATGTGGTCTATCTCAACTTCAGTAAGACATTTGACACTGTTTCCCATGGTATCCTTGTGGGTAAACTGAAGAGGTGTGATCTCGATGATCGGGTAGTGAGGTGGATTGTGCACTGGTTGAAAGGAAGAAGTCAGAGGGTTATGGTCAATGGGACAGAATCTAGTTGGAGGTCTGTGACCAGTGGAGTCCCTCAGGGGTCAGTACTGGGATGAGTGCTATTCAATATTTTCATTAATGACCTGGATGAGGGAACCGAGTGTACTCTCAGCAAGTTTGTCGATGACACAAAACTGGGAGGAGTGGCTGACACACCAGAGGATTGTGCTGCCATTCAGTGGGACCTAGATAGGCTGGAGAGCTGGGCGGGGAAGAACTTAATGAAATTCAACATGGGCAAGTGTAGACCCTTGCATCTGGGAAAGAAGAATCCCATGTGCCAGTACAGGTTGGGGACTGACCCGCTGGAGAGCAGTGTAGGGGAAAGGGACAGAGGGATGATCATGAGCCAGCAATGTGCCCTGGTGGCCAGGAAGGCCAATGGCATCCTGGGGTGCATTAGAAGGGATGTGGTCAGTAGGTCNGAAGAGGAGGATGAGGGGTGACCTCATCAATGTTTATAAATATGTTAAGGGTGAGTGTCAGGAAGATGGAGCCAGCCTCTTCTCTATGTCATTAAGTGATAGGACAAGGGGCAACAGGTGCAACAGGTGTGAACTGGAGCATAGAAGGTTCCATGTCAATTTAAGGAAAAACTTTTTCACCGTGAGAGTGACAGAGCACTGGAACAGGCTGCCCAGAGAGGTTGTGGAGTCTCCTTCTCTGGAGACATTCAAAACCCGACTGGACATGTTCCTGTGTGATGTGCTCTAGGTGGTCCTGCCTTGGCAGGGGGGTTGGACTAGATGATCTTTCGAGGTCCCTTCCAACCTCTAATATTCCGTGATTCTGTGATTCTGTGAAAATATATACTCAGCAAATGTTAACAGATAAAGTGAGCAAATGTCTTCATGCACCTGTGGCTGATACACCTATCTTGCAACTTTAGCTGCACTGTTTGAACATTTTTGCTTTTTTCTTTTCCTCCTTTCTTTTAGCACAGCATTAAGATTGAGAATGCCTAAATAATCCAACATGCTAATTAGCATGTTTTGTGTTGTCCTTTCATGTAACAGGGAAGGGATTTCAGCACAAAAACAGCCTCATAAAAATGGTTCTGGTTGTGGAACAAAATACTTTGAGAAATTAATGTGTAAGCAGTTCTGTAGAAGAAATTAACAACCTGAAGGTAAAGGGAAAAAATGTGATTAAAAAAAAGATGCATCTGATTATATAAAGATTATAATCTATGAAAGCATTCTATTAATGAAAAGCCTTACATCAATGAAATAAATGAAATATTTATAATCAATGAGTCAAAACTGCATAACTTCCTTTGAAGTATTAGATGTAAACTGACAAGTGTGTTTAGTGAAATTTAAAAAAAAAAAAAAAAAAAAGAGATTCAAGACATTGTCTCCTGCATGGATTTATCTAAGACAAAATTTATGGCTTCAGAGACAAGTTACCAGAAAAAAGAGAAAAAGTTTCTGAGGTAAAGGTCACATCATCACTTTCCAGATACCCGTGGAATAATCTGTCTGTGAAGAACTGCCCAAGTATCAACTCAATACAAAATGTATTATCTTCTGTGCAAATTGTACTGCAATCTGCAAGCTCTGGATCATATTCACAGTCAGAAAAGAAACATTTTAAGTATATCAAGTAAAGAAGAAAGAAAAGAAAAATAAGTATGTTTTATTTTCAGAGACTCTTTATCAGGGGAATCCAGGTGAAACTGAAGATTATTTTAAAATACACTATCATATGTCCTGTCAGTTTCCTATTTGTTTATCTACTTCTACTTATCTAAGAAGCCTTGAAGAACTGAAGGATATCCCAGATCTTCCTTACTATAGCTTTTCAATGTATTTAATTGCAAATTTGTAATGTGTTTTTATCCACTTGTCCTCTATTATGTTTGATTATCTTTATAGAGTTATGTAAATTTCTGAAGTAATTATATGTCTAATGCTATTTTTCTCTCAAAAAATCATCATTTTTCATAACTGTATGAGTAGGGAAGTCCTCTGATATGGTTACCATCTCTTCACTGGCATATAAGAAACATTAAAGTTGGAATAATTGACTTCAGTAAGCTGAAAAAATGAAAAATTATGTAGAATCAACCAGATAGATTTGCTGGAACAGTGATGTATAATGAAATGTAAACTTGTCCTCTAGGTTATGTTGGAATAAAAAGGAAATGACTGCTTTTTCAGCTGAAGTTTGCAAAAATTGAATGAATAGAGTCAAGTATCCAGAGAAATACTTCTATAAAACAACAGTGAAAAGAAACCATGGAGCTTCTTAGAAAATTCATCCAGAAAGAGAGATTGGAAGCAGCTAAAGTTTTCTCACATAAAAACAGATAAAACCTTTAAAGTAAAATACACGTTTTTTCACCTAGACTTTCATGTATACATATCATATGTAGACTATTATCTATACCCATATACAGCGCTTGCTTGGGGGAAGCATGAATTTAGGGACGAAAAACATTAATACCCATGAATGTCTTATGCAAAACTTACATCAAAGGTCCACAGAGTCAAACACTAAATCATTTCCCCAGTTCTGTGTGGAAAGTAGAAAATGTCAGTGTGATTAGGAGGAGTTTCTGTTTACTTTTCATATGACTCTGTCTGTTTGATATATCAAGAAAAAAAACCAAAACAGCGGTAAACTGGAAGTAGAGAAGGATAGTCGAGACAAATCTAAAGGAAGATTCGTGACTGTATTATTATTCTGTATAAGCAGAAAGCATAAGTCTGCTACTAACTGAGACCTTATCATAAGATCAGTACTTTTCTCCTTCCAGAGACAATAAAAATTAAGAACGTTTTTTGAAATACCATGCAGATGCACTAGTGTTATCAATTAGAAAATGTTATTTTGCTTTAAAATTAAATAAATGTCAGTGATGAAGAATAAATGACTGGTTATTTTATGGATAAAATATTATCCATATTATGAAACTCAGACTAATAACTTAACAATAATTTCTACTTTGAAAAATATCAAAACTGTTATTATGCCAAACAGTAGTAATTTAACTAGCAGAAATAAGAGGTACTAGGGCAGAGAACTACAGAAACGAGGAAGAAAGCCTCCCATACATTTTTCACTCTACACCAAGTAAAACACTTCTTCTTAAAACCAAAACTTATGTGGTGGCTCACTATTAATGCTGGCCGTTTGCAGAAGTCATTATACCAACATATTAACGCATACTGCCATGTCCTCTAGACTGCATGAGACAGTTTCAAAGATCTGTTACAAAAACAATGGCCTTGTGAAAGAAAAGACTGTTTTCTAAAATACCTTTCCTCGTCCATTTGGCTACTTTTTTTTCATTTAAGATGAAATATTAAGACCTGAAATATTGATATGACCTACCATTTTGGAATTTTTAGTGAGATTTTTTTTTAAATGCAGCTTTTCTCATTTCACTACCCCTGTGTTATTTTGACATAGAAGGAAGGCAAGGAAAAACTGTGAATTCCATCAAGGTATTTCGTTAAAACCAAGGAAATGGAAATGTTTCCAAACATCACTTAAATTTTCACATCTGTATAGAACAGTTATGATCCCTTTCTCCTTTTTGAGAAAAAATCCCACATTTCACTTCCATTAGAATGTATTTTCATGGTACCAATATA
Organism: Psophia crepitans; assembly: GCA_013399095.1. Classification (NCBI taxonomy): domain Eukaryota; kingdom Metazoa; phylum Chordata; class Aves; order Gruiformes; family Psophiidae; genus Psophia; species Psophia crepitans. Next base: position 10,628 of record VWZZ01005980.1, read on the forward strand.
TCTATTGTTTCCCCAGTTCCTGAATGGCGGAATGCTGGTTATGTTTCTTACTTCTATCCATCATTTTGTCTTCCACTCTTTCTATCAGACAGTCAGATCTGACTCACACCTTTCCACTTGTGTTCTGCATGCTGTTCATCATTAAAATTTCCACAGTTGCTGTGTTGTGGAATCAGTGTTCTCAACATAGCTGTATTAAGTTACTGCAAATAAAGCAAAAGCAAGAACTATAAATTATAAGCAATGTCAAAGAAACAAAAAAAATATTAATATTTTCTGGTTTCCTCTGTCAAACATAGCTCTCAAAAGTGTCCTTGACAAAGATACAGAGCAATTTCTGAATACCTCTGATAGTGAAATGTATATTCATCCCTTCAAACTAGTTTAGCAAAAGAGTCCAGGTCCTACCATTTCTGGCCATTACCTGGACACAAAGTAAAGATGCATTATTAATACAATAAATGAATGTATATTCTGTCTTAACAGTTATTCAGAGCTTTATTTTCATCATAGAATGACAATAAAACTCTCAAAAATAAAAATTGAGTATTATATTATTAAATTTCTTGTCCAGACAACTGCATATGAAATGATAACATATATTCTGTAGTCATATATACATATATGTAACTCATTAAAATGAGCAGATCAATGAACAAGCCGATTCAAAATCACAAGGCCTCTGAAAGATAAATTACAAGTAATGCCGCTTATATGATATCTGTAAAAACAACTATGTCTTAGTTTAAAAATTGGAAAGCCAGAATTTCATGGAATGAAAAAGTAAATTAAAAATTAATCAGTTGAAGTCATGACTGTCAATCTCCTTTAGTTCTAAAAACTACATATTAAGTGTGAAGTCTTTGGGAACATTTTTGAAATAGGTCTGTTGGCATAGTCAATGGGATGAGTAACCAGCAGAAAGAAAATCATCACTTTCAGAGTTTGTAATACTGATTGAGAATGTGCAACACCCACATTAAAACTTTTCCTTTGTTTTATTCAAAATGATAGATGTTGTGACACGTGGCCCAGAATGTATACTATGTCTCTTATTTCTCCCTAGTAGATTCAATTTCTGCTGCAATCCCCAGCAGACCATCCTTGGCAAAATGATTCAGCCCCTCTAGGTTACTTCTGATATATGAAAACAATTGACTGCACGTTTCTTTCTTGAGCCTGAAGTATGGAATTCATTGAAACAGCGCAAGATGACCAATTATCTCAGATACAATAAAAACTTGAAGAATAAACTCTCTAAATCAATTCCCACTGAAGGTAAAACTTTTCATACTGCACTCTTCTCAGCTGTGGTATCTGTCTTGGGGGAATACATTTGTCGTTTAACCTAGGTGTTATCAACAACCATTCTGAGAAAAAAAAATATTCTAAATAATTCTGCTAATACACTGAGAAGAAAAATATTACCTCCTGGCAGAAAAAAAAAAATATAAAATTATTAAAATAGTCTAATGCATGATAGCATGATGACTACTCTGTAATTTTCTACATTTACTGTTTAACACATGATTTTATCCAGTGTCATCCCAAAGTATCCACATATTTCTGGAATTCTCTTGTAAAAAGAGCATGGAAAGCATGAAAAGATTATTCATTACCACATATGTCCCAAAAAAACCCCAATCCAACCAAAAACCAAAAAAGACATAATTATTTTTCCCCTCTTTCTTCTTTTTTTATTTTTTATTACGAGTCTCCCCCAATATCCTCATATAACTAATCTTAACTTACTGAATTTAGAGTCAGAGCAAAAATATTTTTCACCTTCAAATTTAAACATTTCTCTTTCCACTGTTTTCAGTCCCCCACTTACACAGCATGGTATATTTCCTTCACAGCAGATTCTGCAGATGCTCAGATTTTGTGCTTGTGGCTATTTAGTACAGAACTTGATGTCTGTTTAGCTTGGGCTATATTCAACCCATTACTCTTACATGCAAATTAACTGATAATTTATGAAGAGACATTTAACCATAACAGTACAACTCCCTGGTTAAAAATGGTTTAATGTTATTTACAAGCTTAGTGTGTTAGGAATTTAATTTTGCATGTATCACTCTCTGTAAAAGACTTGTCACGAAGATTTGTTTCTTAATAAACACAAAGAGAATAGATATTGATTTTATTAATCATTTGGATAATTAAATGTGTATTAACAGATATTTCATTGAAAGAATACATTCTGAATACTCTCCAGCTATTCTCTTGCCTTCTCCCAGTCTACACCTCCCATTTTAGCTGCACTAAATTAATAACATTTCCAGAAAATAACAGCTCCCAGATAAGGACTTCCATCTAAGGATTTCCATCCACAACAGAGGTTGTGTTTTTTAAAGTTGCACTTAGGTGACCAACATCTTACTATACAGCCCAACAGCAGTATCTGAGTCACCACAAGGTATTTAAAAAAGTAAACCAAAGCCACCAAACCAAAAACCAACAACCAACCAACCAACCAACCAAAAAAATCCTCTGCAATACATCTAAAGCTTTTGTCAGTGTCTCCTGTGAGATCCTCATAGAGAGGCTGATGAAGTAGAGGCTAGATGTTATGCTGGATAGAAAGGTGAATTGAAAACTGGCTGAATCACTGGGACCAGAGGGTGGTGATCAGTCACACAACATCTAGCTGATGGCTAGTTATTTAGCCTATCCTGCCAGAAACTGACCCCCAGGGGTCAGTACTAGATCCCATCCTGTTCACTGTCTTCATTAATAATCTGGATGGTGCGGCAGAATGTAACCTCAGCAGTTGCAGACACTACCAAACTGAGAACAGTGCTGCTACACCAGAGTGTCATGCTGCCATCCAGAGAGACCTTGACAGGCTAGAGAAATGAGCTGAAAGAAAACCCATGACAGGCAATTTCACAAGGGAGTGTACAAAGTCCTGTGCCTATGCACCAGCATATGCTGGAAAGCAGGTTTGCAGAAGAGGACCTAGGGATTCTTAGTGGCCACCAAGTTGACCATAAGCCAGTAATACATCCTTTCCACAAAGACGACTAACTGTAGCCTGGACTGCAGAATACTGTTATGAGGAGTGTTGCCAGCACATCAAGTGAGAGGATCCTTCCTCTCTATTAAGCATCGGTGAGACCACACCATGGAGCAATGCGTCCAGTTCTGAGTTCCCCAGTACAAGAGAGATGTGAAGATACAGGAGAGAGTGAAGCAAAGAATCACAAAGATGATTAAGGGACTGGAGCATCTCCCCTATGAATAAAGGCTTAGAAAGCTGGGACTGCTTAGTCTGTAGAAGAGAAGGTTCAAGAGAGATCTTGTTAAAGTGTCTGAATATCTGAAAGAAGAGTATAAAGAAAACAAAATGACAGGATAGGAGGCACTAGGCACAAACTGAAAAACCCGAGGTTCATCTTCATGTGGGTCAGCTGTTGAATGAGGTGGGTGCCTTGGTAATGAACGATACAGAGAAGGCAGAGTTACTGAAAGCTTTCCTTGGTTCAGTCTTTACTGCTAAGGCTGGCACTCAGGAAAAACAGACCCTGGGGGTAGGAGAGACAGCCTTGTGGAAAAAAGACCTTCTCCTGGTCAAGGAGGATCGGGTTAGAAAATATCTGGAGAAACTTCACACCCACAAATCTATGGGCCCTGATGGGATGCACCCAGGAGCACTCAGGGAGCTGGCAGATGTTATTGCTAGGCCGCTCTCAATCGTCTTTGAAAGGTCATGGAGAACAGGAGAGGTGCTTGAGGACTGGAGGAAGGTCAATGTCACTCTGGTCTTCAAAAAGGGCAAGGAGGAGGATTCGGAAAACTACAGGCCAGTCAGTCTGACCTCCATCCTGAGAAAGGTGATGGAACAGCTGCTTCTGGGGGTTATTAAGAAACATCTAGAGAAGAAGGAGGTTATCAGGAGTGGTCAGTGTGGATTCACTAAGGGAAAATCATGCCTGACCAACCTGATAGCATTCTATGATGGCATGACCAACTGGGTGGATGAAGGGAAAGCAGTGGATGTTGTCTACCTCGACTTCACCAAGGCTTTTGACACTCTCATAACATCCTCGCTAGTAAACTTAGGAAATGTGAGTTGGATGAGTGGACAGTGAGGTGGGTAGAGAACTGGCTGAATAGCAGAGCCCAGAGGATTGTGGTAAGTGGTACAGAGTCTAGCTGGAGGCCTGTATCCAGTGGTGTGCCAGAAGGGTTAGTATTGGGTCTGGTCTTATTTAACGTATTCATCAATGACCTGGACGAGGGGACAGAGTGTTCCCTCAGCAAGTTTGCTGATGATACCGAGCTGGGAGGAGTGGCTGACACACCTGAATGCTGCGCTGCCATTCAGCGAGACCTGGACAGGCAGGAGAGTTGGGCAAAGGGAAACCTTATGAAATTTAACAAGAGCAAGTGTAGAGTCCTACACCTAGGGAAGAACAACCCCAAGCAGGAGTACAGGTTAGGGGTTGACCTGCTGGGAAGTAGTGCTGATTGCTCTAGGTAATCCCACTCTAGCAGGGAGTTGGACTAGATGATCTCCAGAGGTCCCTTCCAACCTCTATGCATCTGTGAATCTGTGAATCCTGAATATCAGGAAACACCTTTTTACTGTGAGGGTAACTGAGCACTGGCAGAGGTTGCCCAGAATGGTTGGGGAGTCTCCTTCCTGCCAGAAACTCTCTGGACATGGTCCTGGGCAGCTGCCTCTAGATGGCCATGCTTGAGCAGGCAGGTTAGACCAAGAGAACCCTTCCTCCCTCAACCAGTCTGTGGTTCTGTGATTTTGTGATTCTGTGTTTTCAGCAGTTTTTGCTAAATGCTCAGCTACAGAATTACTTGCTTTGGAAAAAAATAAGGACTTAATGTTCAGATTCTCCTTCATCAGTCTCTACAAGTACAAGGAAATCCTCAACCTCCATGATCAATGCCCTCTCCTTAGCACTTTCTAGCTTTTGTTATAACTCTTGCTGTGATATCATAGAACTGATTAATTTGCCCAGTATGTCCTTCCTGTTCTTGACTTCCCATTCATTCACTTTGGAAAAACACCACCTATGGCATTTCTCTTTCTTTAAAAGGTGACTTTCAAAAGAAAAAAAAATCTTAAACTGCAGCAGTCAATGATATGGTAGTGATATCATCCTCATCTGACAAAGTGTTTGCATTTGATTTAATTTAAAATTGCATTAGTTAGAATAATCTTGCAGTTTATTTTGGTTAAAAAAGAATTACTGTTGCAAAATTGAAGATAATTTTGTTTTAATACTACCTTTCCCTAAATTATTGATCCATTATTGTCCTATTGTAAAAATCAACAGCCATAGTACCTCTTTAGTCTTCATAACACTTTTATGCATATTGTATGAGTGAAAAAAAAGGAAAAATCTTAGTCTATAAGGCAAAGAAAAAAATTACCTTCAGATGATATAATTGACCTACATTAATTTCTGCTCTGGCACCTCTTGGAGTACGAATGACCTATCAAAAGGGGTGGTTCACCAAAAGGTGTGTGGGTTGGTTCAGCAAAAGCTGATTCTGAACTGTTTGAGATCCGTATCTGGTTTGTGCTACACAGAGGAAAATACTTCCACATTTTACTGTGATGCATACTTTGGTTATCTTTTTTTGTTATTTTATGTGATTTATACTGAAAACAAATATCCAAAAGATTTTCCTCCTGTTTGATAGTATGGTGGGATCTGAACTGCTCTAGTTTACAGAGTAAAAAAAATTCTAAACCATATTTCTAGCCACAGCTCATAACACAAACAGGGAATAATTTGCAGGACCTATGGGAAAAAAAACAGATAACTGAAAACATCAGTGTACACCATCCTCTGTTGTACTGATACATTGATCTACTTAGTTGCCTGCACATTGAGAAACTGCATTACAAGACTATAACTTGTAATAATGTTTACTGGGAGGATTTTTCCATAACCTTTTGACATTTCACTTTTTTTACAAGCTGCAGCATAAATTTTTGCTTACCATTCCCCTTTATTTCTAATGCATTATTAATGCCAGAATATTGCAATCTGATCTGTCCCTGTAGCAGAAACAAAACATAGTGTGGCTTCACAAATAAATAAATCAATAACTGTTCTCTTAAAAAAAAAAAAAAAAAGAAAAGAAAAAAACCCACACTGTTTCTGAATATCTAAAATTCTCACATAATATGATGTATTTTTTCTTTAACTTATACTTGTTACTATGAATGACTGTTGATTGTTTCTGTATTAAAATAAAGACAATATTTTAGTGAATAAGAAATTATATGAAAGAAGTTAACTACAGATGGGTTTGCAAGAAAATACACTAACCTAAAGTGGAATATTCACAAAGGATTTGTTTATGTATGTATTTGCATTTTTTGATGCCTTAATAGGAACTTCGATGGAAAGCTTCCAAAGGACTAATTGCTTCGTTTTGCACAAGTTCTTTATTTATCATCATTAACTGGCTGGTTTGAAAGAGTTTTTTCATGGTGTAATGTATCATTTACTGAAACTCTCTTTCTGGCAAGCTGACAAAAGGAGTATATTAGATGTTATGCTGTCTAATTACATGGCTTGATTTTAGCAATCATTTTCAATTTGTTGGTCTCAAGACACAGGAAGATAGAGGAATAGAATATTGTAGATCAAATCTTACAACTCTTCCCACCAGAGCTATATCTAAGATAGAATAAAACTGTTGGGAGTATGTATTCGGTACAAAACTTGTGCTGAAAATAATTAATTCATTGGAGAGATTTTCTAGATTGTCCAAAGTGAGGAAGAAATCATTAAAGAAACGAACATACCACAGAATGTTTGCTTTGAATGATAATAGTACAATGTCATAAATTTTAACCTATTCAAAACTGGTATTGAGGGCAACTGAACTGGTCAGAAGTAGATTATTATATTTAGATTATTCTACAGATTACATTTCTTAAAAATTTGTATAACAAGATTCCAACGTAAGTAGTAGTAGCAATATAGTAACTGTAAGATAATTAGAGCCAGAAATTAGTATGCAAAATACAAGCAGTAAATGGATTTTTTTCTTATGAAATATGAATATTAATACTTCTTTTTATATATACTGAAAATGTTAACTTCATGCATTAAATCAATGTCTGCCATAAACTTCTGATGTTTATTAAAACTGCTGCCACTTTTAATCGTTTTTGAGGATGTTATAACAAAAAAAGTCTCATTTTTGGTTTAATGTGCTTTTCTGTAGAGATATTTCAATGAAAGAATTCTCACTACCAGTTTTTCTAGTGTAGAGACATTAACAAATTAAGTAAAAAATGATTCAAACATACAGTTGAAACATCAGTTGTGCTATTGTCACTTTTAGGCTTTTTTTAAATCTGAAAAAAACCCAGTATGATTAGCCATTTTCACAAAAAAATTACGATTTAAATAAAATGCAGTGAAGAATTTAAGAAACTTAATTTTTGGTCAAATAAAGAGCAGAAGACTAGGCTTCCTTTTTATTGGATCATTAAGATTTTATTTCTAGCCTTCACAAACTAGTATTTTAGGTAAAATAATATGGTACGTTAGCTCATGTTCTCAGTCTCGTACTTCTGTTCACTCAGAATACATCCACACACTTTATGTTAACACAGCTTGTTTTCAAAAGTCTGTTTCTAATTAGTCTCTTCAATTTACCCAAGAGCGGATTTATCAGCATTTTTCAAATTCCTGTCTTCACTTGAATCATGGCTACTCTCATTAAAAGGAAAATGGAGGAGTTGGGTATCTGAAAGGGAGCTCTGGCGAGAGACAAGGACTAATTAACCTAAAAGGCAGTAATATCATAGGAAAAAATGGCTACACATTTAGAAGGAAATAGGCAAATTCCATAGAGAAATGGAATCCTCAAAAATCTTTCCAAAGTCAACACTGAAGGCAGCATTCTCACTGAGTTTAACAAGGCAGCAACTGTATGATAATGTCAAAAGGACTGCTACAGTCAGTCAAAACAATCTTATTCTTTGTCATCTTTACAAAATGAGTGTACACTGAGAAGGTTACAAAACGTTCTAGTCATGCAGTGGTACTTACGTAAACTCCATATACAGCATCACAGAGTGTTTTGGGTTGGAAGGAACATTAAAGACCATCTAGTTCCAACCCCCCTGCCATGGGCAGGGACACCTTCCACTAGATCAGGTTGCTCAAAGCCCCACCCAACCTGGCCTTGAACACTTTCAGGGATGGGACATCCACAAGTTCTTTGAGAAACCTGTTCCAGTGTCCCACCACCTTCATCATAAAAATTTTCTTCCTTTTGTCCAGTCTAGACCTATCCTGTTTCAATTTAAAACTGTTGCTCCATCACTAGAGGCCTTGGTAAAATGTCTCCCCATCTTTCTTATAAGCCCTCTTTATGTACTGAATGGCTGCAATAAGATATCCTCAAAGCCTTCTCTTCTGCAGGCTGAACAATTTGAATTCTCTCAAGTCTTTCATCATAGGATGGGTGTTCCATTCCCCTGACCTTTTTTCATGGATCTCCTCTTGGCCCTCTCTAATAGGCCTGTGTCTTTCTTGTACTGTGGACCCCACAACTGGATGCAGTATGCCAGGTAGAGCCTTATGAGAGAAGAGGAGCAAGAGAATCACTTCCTTTGACCTGCTAGCTATGCTTCTTTGTATGCAGCCCATGATATGGTTGGCTTTCTGGACTGCAATTGCACATTGCCAGCTCATGTCCAGTTTTTCATCCAGAAATATTCTCTTCAGGGCTGTTCTCAATCCATTCAAGTGCAGGACCTTGCACTTTCATGTGCTTCCATAAGGTTCACATAGGCCCATTTCTCAAACCTGTCAAGGCCCCTCTTGTTGACATCCCTTCCTTCAAACTCACAGTTTGGTGTCACCTGAAAACTTGCTAAGGGTGCACTGAACCCATTGTCTATGTCATTGATGAAGATATTAAGTAGTATTGGTCCTAGTATGGACCATTGAGGGACAACACTCATTACTGTTTTCCATTTGGACATTGAGCCATTGACTGTAACTGTTTGGATGTTGCCATCCAGCCAATTCCTTATCCATCTAACAGTCCATTCATCAAACACATAACTCTCCAATTCGGAGCCAAGAATGTTGTGGAAGACAGTACCGTAGGCCTTACAGAAAGAAATCCAGATAGACAATATCAGTTACTCTTCCCTTGTCCACTGACGTAGTCACTCCATTGTAGAAGACCACTAGATTAGTTAGGCATGATTTGTCCTTGGTGAAACCATGTTGGCTGTCTCTAATCACCCCTGGACAGGGACTTCCCCAGCTTACTAACACAGTCTGTGATAAAGTTCCCCCTTCCATTTCCTCAGTTCCTGCTACCACATTGCATGAGGATGGAGGTATGACACAGCTACATAACAGAGTGAACTATCGCTCCTCTTTCCCATACGCCTGGGACTGCACAACTATACCCCTCCACACTTGCCTCTTTTTCACCCCAGAAGCTCCGATGTGCTGAGCTGATGTGCCTACAGAGTCCTTTTCCTTCCCTTCTTGTCCTGATTGCCCTCCTCTTTCTGATTTCCAGCCCTGTTTTGCATTACATGGAGGCTGGTTGGAAACTACTCATCACCTTTCACATATGGCTGCAAGTTGCCAAACACTGGTCGTGTTTGGGTTGGACAAAGAATTAGTAGCTCCACATTTTGGAATGAAAATACCCATTTCTAAGCCTGGCACCACACATTTGAAGCTGGTGGCATGTGTACATTATAATATTAGAGCTAGGAGCAAAGAAATTCACTGCTGTCTCCCCAGACCACTCAAGTCTAAGAAGTCTTTCTGCATCTCTTCACAGGTAGCTATCCCCTAACTTTTGTCACCATCCCCTAATAAATTTTGTTCATTGGTCTGTCACCTCCTTTTCCAGTTCATTAGTTCAGGTCATAGAACAGTTCACCGTTCACCTCCCACTGTGTGGAATCATCAACATTTATTCCTTCCCTTTGTTTCCAAAGCGGTAACCACTCACTAGCCCATGGGAGGACTTTTACCTCTATCTCATCATATCTTGGTTTCTTTAAGAGCCTGAGAAATGTGTAAAAAGCCGTAAAAAGCCTGAGAAATGTGTAAAAAGCTCAAAATCCAGCTAGATGATTTTGAGCAAAAGTCCCGTGTTGAACTTCTCCTGAACAGAACTTCTAGGTTTGTGAAGCATGGTTTTTCCTGCCAAAGCTGTACTAGCTTTTCTTTTTTTCTTTCTTTTTTTTCTTTCTTTTTTTTTAAATTTTTGTTGATTTACAGTGAATTTTTTTTAATTACAGTTTCTTGTATTTGTCTTCTGTATATAGCAGAATTCCAGCCTTTCTTTCATCATTCTGGGAACACCTCTTAAAACTTGTAATCATATTTTTTGTCTATTTTCAAGAATTGGACTAGAGTTCAGCTATGTTGTTAAGATTTATTGTGTGTGTTATTTAAGTGGACCAGACCTCCTTTTTGCTGTCCTTTATTTACATTTTTTATAGATAGAATGTTTTCTCCAAGATACCAATTTAAAGACCTTGATATCTTTATATAAGTCTAAGCTGAAGATATTTTACACCTTAAATGTGTAAAAAAGGGCTCTATCATGTGCTCTTGGGAAGACAAATGCCTTCACTCCAAACATTGCCCCTCCATCAGTTATATACGGAACATGACTTCATATGGCATGGAATATCCCTTTGGTCAGTTGGGGTCAGTTCTCCCAGCTGTGTCCCCTCCCAGCTTCCTGTACACTCCTAGCTACTCGTCTTTACTCTGTGTAAGCACTGCGCACCAATAATGAAAACATCTCTATATTAACAAGGCTGTTTTCAGCACAAATTCAAAACATAGCTTCATACTAGCTATTGCGAAGAAAATTAACTCTATCCCAATGCAAACCAGCTCACTAATAAAAGTAAATTCTTCATTCATACATCATTTGAGGTATTCTTTGAGACTGTGTCCCACTGCGTCTCCCTCTGATACCCCATATGTCATACAAGTATTTCTGATAATGCTACTATAGATAACCTGTTCTATAAACTGTCATCTGAATTCTTGTAAGCTTTGTCCACAGGGTTTCTCTTGTTTCTTCTAAGATATGTCTATGATAGCTAGAAGCCTGGTGTCCTACTATTCAGGTTTCTTTTTTCCTGATCTAGGACACCCTATCCCAATTAATAAAACTATTATTACATAAAAAAAAAACTTATAAAACACCTTAAATGTTAAAATTTCTACCTCACTGGATTTTTATATCGATAACTTTGTTTTAAGCTTCTGACTTCACTTGCACTTCACACCCAAATTAATAATAGCTGTAAATATTGTAAGCTAATTTGCATGGTTCTGACCTAAAATGTTAAAGAATGTTCTTATCTTGTTTCACAACTGATTCAGTTCAGTTGTTTCATAACTGATTCAGTTGCAAACAGATTTTTTATCTAGAGAAATATGGTATTTGTTCCTTATTAAAAATAATTCTGCAGAGCAGCTCTTATGCTACCATGTTCTGTGTTGTATAGAATGAAACAACGGTTCTAAACATGCACTTTAATCCTCTGGCTTGTATTTGTACTATATCTTGTTATTATAAAATGGTTGCTCTAGAGCTTTAGCATGAAAAATGTGTACTTTTTTAAAGTGTGTTTCAGTGATATTAATGTAGTCACTTATTTTGCTACTTTACAGGCATCTAAAAGATAACGTCTTCTAACCTTCCTCTTCCCCTTATAATGATGTGTGCCATAGACCATCTCCTGATTATAACCTGTCCCCGACAGAGAATTTTCTTCCTCTGACATCTTTGATGCTTTCCCACAAATTACTTCAGGCATCTTCTATAGGTATGGAGTGTTCCATCCTCTCTACAGTGACAAAGGTGTGTGAAATCTGTTAACCTTTCAGTGTCTGAGTTACAGATATGCACACTTTCAAGAGAGAAACACCTTTTCATTAAGCTGTAGTTCACATTTAACTCTCGCTAAATTAAGATAACAGGCATGTAAGAGCACTTATGACAGCAAAATATGCAACAAGACATATTTATAAAAGACAGGAAAAGATAGTAGGAAAAGCACTCCATCTATTTACAGTTGATTTAAATCTGTAAGGTCTCTTATTCTCTTGAAGCCAACTAATTTATGACAAATGCTTTTCTGACATACACATATTCAGGGACCCTGTCTTATTATGTATCCCATGTCTCATATGACATCAGATACACTTTTCTTCTGCAGGAGGAAGTCTATTTTCATAGCTTACCTTATTTTTGGAGTCCTCTAGAAGGAGTTTAGAAATATAATTTCACACTTAGCTGTCAACCTAGTGTATTTCTTTTCTGCCCCAAATGTATTTGCTTCTAAATCTCCTGGGGGAGAAAGTTGTGTCAAGATCCAATTAAGTCTTGTTTCACACTTTTAGGTATAAAAAAAAAAAGTTTCTTTGTCAGAACAGATGTCATCTTCTGATTTTGATTTGAGTTTAACAATTCCTTGATGCAACAGATTGTCCTTCATAGGCAACTTATGCTGTATTTTTTCAGTATAAAATGTCTACATTTGCTGCATCTTATATCAATCTGTACATTAAGTGCATTGATAAGAAGCTTTTAAATGGGTTTGATACACGTAGGTTATTTATAGAGAGCACATAATAAAATCAATAGTTGGGCTTTTGGCTATCCTGAGCCATATATAGTATTTCTGTATTTAAGAAGCATTGAAGTATAAAACTCGCTAAGTTCCTGGAAAAAGATTAAAAATAGGTGCTTTTAAAAGGCATCTAGTCATTGTTAATGTCATAGATGATAATTTTACCTTTGCAGTCCTTTCATGGTATGACTCTTTTCTGTTTATATCTGACTTTTACAAATTCAGATACACACAGAATCTAAAAATGTAGTAACCTTACCCTTTGTATATATTAGAACGTCAAAATACATTTATAGCCAAAATTTAAAAACCCAGATTCTTCTAAACTTTTAAATTCAGAATTAAACCTTCTAAAAACTACTTCTTTGAACAAAAAATACATTACTCCTTTAGACTTTAAAGGCATAAGTATCCATAAAATGGACTTGAGACAAGTATTTCCCTAGGCTTCTGAGTACGCATATTAGTTCCTGCTGGAAATGGCAACTTCTACCCATTTTCCTTAGGTCAGCACTGACAGTTCGTTTTAAGATCTTTCTTCCCGAACATATGAAAAAATCATTTGACTTTCTATTTTTATATTCTGAAATTTCTATTTTCTGGAATGAGTTCAAGTTCTGTTGTAAAATTACTCTATCATGAGTGATTGGGCAAAACATAGTGGATATTGTTTATCTAGGTCTTGCAGGCTTCTGTGGAGTATATCATAGTTAGAATTTCTGTGAGACCTGTTTGACACTAGTGTTGTATCACCAAGGATTTTAGAGTGCCAGACTAGCCTGGATATAATACAGCTTTAAGTAAATTATCATAACCAAAAACATTTAAGTCATATATATCTTCAAAATGCTGCTACTCTTTTTGTATAACCTTGCAGTGCATTCTTAGCAAGAATAATCTTATTCCAAGCAGAACAGTGCAGGTGAGATGGACTGTGCATATTGAGCCCTCTGACAACACAGTTGCGCTGTATACTGTATCCTCTAACCTTTGGGTAACCTTTCATTTTTCTGTCTCTGACATTTTGTAGGTAATATATGAAATCATTCATTATAAATGGTGGCAGTAGTACACACAGAATGTTACATCCACATCTTTTTTTGTGCAAACATAAATAATCTTGTCATCTGGGGGGGATTGGGGGCGGGTAAAGGGGGCAGAAATTACAAGGTAGGCTGACCGTTTTACCAGAAATTTAGACAGAAATATCCTTGGGGAATGACATATTTGATAAACATGTAAATAAAATATCATTGTGCTACTAAGATAAATGTCTGTACATTCTTCTTATAGATATCTTAGTGAAAGAGCGAAGGATAATTTAACAAATTGCAGAACTGAAGGCATCAATTGTTGTTTAAATTTCTACATGTTCTTTCATTCCAAAAGCTGCTTAAAATGCGAGTGTTCTTTCAGAAACTCAAATACCAAAATGCTCTGATTTATTCTCATATGCTGTTCTCATTAGTTCTGAAATACAGAGGATGTTAGTGCATGCAGCAATAGCCTCTTTCATGGGCAGCTGCATCACAGTAAAGCTCTTGGGTAGAGGTCAGCCAGGCTTGAGAAAGCACCACTGCCCCATGTGCATCCTCAGTGTTTTGTGAACTCCTCTGTTTTTTCCAGGACATCAGAAACAAGATCTGGACAGCAGCATGAACACCATTCACTCTGGCAAGGAAAAGACTTTGCAAAGTTTTGCTCTGAAAACAGAAAACTTTGCAAGTCAATGGAAAATATTTTTTTTCTCATTTATAATCTAGTCCCCTCAGCCTTATGGTGAACATTTTAATAAGAAAGAGGAATGCATGTTTTCTTAAATACATAGTGGGAGCCCAACATGAAAGGACTTGAAAAGTGGTCTGATCAAAACTCAAAATGAAAACCAGAGATATCTGAAGTTTGATACATGTAACTTTCCTTTAACTTACTAAGCAAAGAAGAATAATAAATAGAATAATAAAGAATAATAAATACATTGCAATTGTAAAAGACAAATGGGCAAGCTCTAGCCCTAATTCACAGACAAGTCACAAAAAAAAAGAAAAGCTAAATAGGTTAGATGAATGGGGAAACAAACAAAAGCAGGTACACACTCTTGCAAGTGAATGAAAATGCAAATAGACGTCCAGCACAATTTGGGATGCCCCAGCTACTGTACTCAATATTAGATGAACAGTTACCAACCCCACGGGCAAGTGCATGTTCCCAAGATTCTAGCAGCGCACTCAGTCCCTGATGACAATATCTAAATTAAGGATTAGTGTGTGTAAAAGGACAAGCACTAGGGTTTGACTGCTCACGTGTTCATGTGTTCACATATTCATATTATGCCTGTAATGGCAATAAAGTTGACACTAAAGCGTAGGCACATACTGGGAAAACACAGAGAACTAGCTGCCAGGTGACTTTGTGTCCATGTTGCAAATGGTGTGCTCTTGATGATGCTCTGTTGCATCAGTCTTGGATACATAAGGAGATAAACCACTTTAAGAGGACCGGCAGTGCCCACAAGTGAATACTAGTAGACTCCAAGAAAAGACGGAAGACACATTTGCACCAGAAACAAACTCTCCCACATTGTAAATCTCGAAGGTTAGATGAAGCAGAATGGTCTCCTGTGGTTAGGGTGAAATACTACAACAAAACACAATGAAAAAGAAAATTTCTCCTGGGATTTTCAAGGCCGTAACAAACTGTGCAGCCTCTACTATATTGCTAGATTAAGGCTGGTTTGGTGGAGGAGAACATCCAGGTGGCAAAAGGAGAAATTATATGAGACCTGCTCATCAAATCACACGTACGCGTCTTCTCACACTAGGAAGGTAACTTCATGTGTAGATATTTTTACTGAACAGAAAAGAAAAAAACAACAAAACCTCTAGTGATACACAGCTGGAGGAATAGGTATAGAGATAGATTGTTAGGTAGAGAGGACTACACAGTGACTGATTTCACAGGGTATATAGATACGGAATTGTTAATGAACAGTTAATACCCACAGTTCATATCTCTAACAGTGACACTGGTATGGAAAGAAGGAGGACTATGGCATTTAGGTTAAAAATCAAGATCTGCATATAACATTCATTACAGTATTCAGTACAGAGTGTATGTGATCAGCAAAAGAGTCTAACTCCTGTAATCCTCAAAATAGTTAAGTTTTGAAGGAATAAGCATTTAGGATACAGGAGAGCTGCACAGCACTAATGAGCTTAATTTAAAGTAAAATAGGAGAGTGGGACTAACATTTAAAATTCAAAACAAGATAGGAAAGATTATAACCATGTAAGTACTTGAATTGTGAGTGTGGGAAATAGCCAGAGGGCACAAAAGGGCACAGTTTTCCAAGGTGCTTTCTAAGACTGGGATGACTCTCCATGGATAGGAGGGAAGGAAATGGACTCTGCAGGAGGTTTCTGTGCTGTGAGTGTCTGAAATTCAGAGGGGCTGAGGAACCAAATTAAGCATATCTGAAAGGAGTCTATTGTGCACTACTCACAAGACCATTGATGCTTGTGGCTCACAGGGTCTCTGAGTCACAAATCTATAAGAGGGGACAGACTATGCCAAGAAATACAGCTGCATGTTTACTCTTTTCTTATGTACCTGCCGTCTTCCTTGCACATCAGCCACTGTTCGCTTTCAGAGATCAAACATTAGGATATCTACCTGATTAAATGGGTTTGATCTTCTCCATCTGTTTTGTCAAGGGTGAATGCTGTGCAAATGGTACATTTATACTTTCTGTGTATCTCTCATAAACCTGAAAGACAGTTTTGTGGAAGGCTGCTCTGTTCAAAAGGTGCTATGAGATGTGGCATGTCTGTTGTCTTCTGAGAGAAATTATTGTTTGACCCTCTCTAAACAACACTTATTGGAATTGCCACACAAACTAGTCTTAACTCCAGTGACTCCAGAACTACTTGTGTTAAGTCTAAGGCTTCAAAATGCTTTATAAGGAAGAAAATGGCTAGAACATAAACTTTTGCCATGCTCCACAGGGATGATAATACCTGCTACAGAAATCAGAAAATGTATCTGGCATCTTCTGTATCCCTCAGATGATTCTTTTATCCTGCTGTGTTAAAAGTAAAACTGGGGAGTTCAAAATATTGTTCTTAAAATGCTGAGTCATGAAAAAAGTATTACATTTTGGAACTGCAAGCTTCCTTCTCAATGTTCCTGGGATTATGCAGGATTCTTTCCTTATTCTTCAATGACTATGCTATGCTTTTAATTCTCTTTATGCCATCTGCAATCTCATAGCCCATGCTGAGTAATAAATAGGATAATTTACTGAGTTTCTGACAGCAATCTTGCACTTTGTACATAAATGAGTCTTACGAAATGTCCAAATTATGTAGAAACCCACTGAAACGATGGGCTTTCCGTTGATGTTAAGGAGTGCATATTTTGAAAACTGTTGCAACTGAATTTTTACCACAGTGTGGAAGGATACTAACAAAAGAAATTAGCTTAAATCTCAGTTAGAATATTTTTTCCGGTTGATACTTGAGTAACAGGAACATCTTTTTATTTCTTAATTGCATTATTCAACCGAATAATTATTAAGAGAAAATTTTCATGGAACTTTACGGTACCGTTTTTTCACAGTTCAAGCCCTATAGATTATAGTTTCCAAATTCTGACCCTGAAGTGAAGTTTTAATAGAGAAAAAGTCCTCACAAAATCAAATAAAACAGAAGTTTCAAGCTCAAGAAATCTGAGGCTATTGAAATACCATTGACCTATTACAAAATGTTGTCATAACTTGCCGTATGAATGCCTTTTCCAATCTTGAGAAAAAATCTGTGTTTGGAATATATATAGCAAAATCTTCCTCATAAAATAAATTTTAAACTTGTTGATATTTACCCCAAAATTTAAGCAATTTTTTCCCTAGATAACAGTTCAAATTAAAAAGTCATATCCCTTATGGAGGTTGCATTTATTTGTAGATTTTATTTCATCAACTCTTTCTAATGTTTTAGTTTGTCTCTATGTAAGAGAGAGAAGAAAATCCAAAATCAAGCTATTTAAGCAATAAACTCATTGTTAGTGGGGTTACAGTAACAGCTAGATAGCTATCCTTTTAAGTGAGTGCTTTTTTCCCTATAAGATTAATTCAGAACATGCGGCTGACTTGAGCCCCTCAGAATTACGTGATGACAATATTGTAGGATATTATAAGGAGATACAGCAGGCTGAATAGATGACGACAGGCTTTCTAAATGCTGTGAACCTATGGACACACAGCTGCAGTTAAATGATGGTGGTCGGCTACACTTGGCAAACCAGTTGGACACCTTGATATCCCTGATTTGATATCCTTTGATGAAAGAATGGTATTCATCTTTCCAGAATAAAACTTGGTTTATGAAGATGAAATAAATTTTAACTTTAGCATTATATATATATATATACACACACACGTGTCAAATAAGATATGAAGGGCAAGTTCCCTGTTTTAAGAAGCAACTTGTATAAGATGTTTCCAATAATATGCCTTGCTGGAGTAGAAATGCCCTGCCATGTGAAAAGAATTATTTATTTGTTTCTTTCTTTATTTTTAATACAGGATTTCTACTTAGAACCGATTACCCACTTTGGACTACCCACTTGATGGGTCTGTCCAGTTCCATGGTGTAACACCTATATGTAACGAGAAGGATGTGAGAAGAAGAAAAATGTTCCAGAAAAAGAATATTTTTTAAAAAATATTAGTTACTAGCATACAAAAATTTGCTGAAAAAGGTGAAAAATTGCTTATATAGTAGTAAGGAGTGATTTATTTTTCATATACAAAAAGCCCAGATCTCTCCAAGTCCTGTACAATTTTCAGTTTCTACATTGTCAGTAATCAGTTGGCCCCAGCAGAAAAAAACCCTACCAAACAACACTTGGCATAAGACAAAAAAAAAAATCCATTCTTTTTTATTGTAATTCATACCTACAGCCTAATTACTATTACTTGTTATAAAAAGGAGTTTGTCTATATTTTGAGCGTTATTTAGACTTTCCAGTGCAGATTTAAACCCATTTTAGTTCAGCTACTTGTACTAAATATATACAGCTTGCATCACTAAAAGGAAAAAATGTTATGTAAAGTGTTTTTAAAGTCTTTCCTTTGAAACAAAGATACATTTCTTAAAGTAATACAGAGTTAGTGATTGTGACAAATCAGACTTTGGAAAAGTATATTCAGTAATTTTATGCTATATGGAACCTCCCTCAACCAGTGTTTCTGAGTCCAATAATTTTTAAGCATTGCTTGTATATATTCCTCATCTAGCTCTTTACTTCAGAATTTTCATAAGCCTCCTTGGTCTAAAATGCGAATAAGCCTGCATCAGTTGCCAGAAGTGTATAGGTCAGATTAATTTTAGGGCATCTTAATTATTTGTGTGTTAGAGAGTACATTCACCAGTATTTCATAAATTTTGCTGTCTGTTCATTTATTTCTCCATTCAGATTTTAAAAGATTAGATATTTTAATTAATTTCATGTGTAAACAAATGTGCCATTTGACTTTTTCTGTATTTTGGAGGGCCTGCTATGTATCGTTTACTTTTACATAAGAGAATTTTCTGGCAGTTATTGTGCTTAGTGCTAATACAGACCCCAACTGTGCTTTTGTAGTAGATCTATTTTCATCTCTACTTACTGGGTTGCTCTTCATGAAGAGTGGGCTTTGTGCAGGTGCACACATTCCTTTTGAATGAAACCAGATAGTAAGATTTAATCAGGAGTGTCTCTAATGGGAACAAATGGATCAATGAGAGCACAAAGTCTTCCAGAATGTACTAACACACATGCGCTAAGAGAAAGTTTTGAAAACATCAGGCAGTACCAGCCCACACTACAGAGTACCTCTTGTGCTATATAAAACACGACTCACACTTCTTTAGATTCTCTGTCGCACCCAGTTTCCTTAGTGAATCCTCTCGTTCTTTCCTCATCTATCCAGTCTTCCTCTTGGTTTCTTTTTTTTTTTCTTCTTCTTTCCTTCATATGCCCTACTTTTAGTTGCCTTTTTTTTTTAGGGGACCAGTTGTCCCTGGTTTTTAGTGTTGTTGTCTCAGAACATCCAATGTAGTGCCACTCAGGACTCCAAAGAAATGGCACAGGTCATCAATCTTTGCCAAAAGAGGGACAAAACCTAAAGGCATTGATGCACAGCGACATTCTTCTTGTCCTATTCAATCTCCCTAAAGCTCAGAATGCTTCTTACAGTGAAAGCACAGTCGAATGCTCTTCTAGGTGTCCTGACTCCTTGCAGATTATGCAGACATCTGAGTATATAGCTCCTGAGAAAACTGTATCCTTTCTGTTCTGGTCTGGACAGAAAGTCTCATCACATCTTCACAGAGGCTGTGCAGGACACGTCTGGCACCCATAATTAAGATGATGTTAAGGATGGTGGTGGTTTATTTGTTATTTGAAACTATTTTTCACTCAGGCAACCAAAGCCATGTTTTACAGCCATATTGCATGCAAATAATGTCATGTCATGGGATATCATTATCTGACTATAACCAGTGGTACTGGAGTACAGTGTGTCCAATACCACAAGTTCGTATCTGAGTCCCGTGAATGTCCCAGTCTTGCTGAGAAAGGTGTCAGCATTCCATTTGAGTCTGGGGCAGAGTAACAGAACTCAGCTGTTATGCATCCTTCCAGGAAGCCTCCCAAATTGTTGTTCATGCAATCACTAATATCCTGGAATAGGTATAACGGTGAAATTTGGAGCCTGAAAACACAGCCCACACACCAGGAAAGCACAGACGAGAGATTCTTGTGTTTCCTATATGCAGATGGTCTCATCAATATTTCTCATGTACATTATCAAGGAGAAAACTTGAAAAGTGCTGTTGTGATATGACCCAGCTGGCAGCAAAAAGAACCATACAGCCATTTGCTCACCCCTGCCCCTTACATTGGGATGGGGAAAAGAGTAAAAAATGAAAAAAACCCAACACAAAAAACCACCACCAAACCCCACCAACCTCATGGGTTTATATAAAGACAGTTTAATAGGACAGAAAAGGAAGGTAATAGTAGTAGTAATATTGTAACATGTAAAAAAAAAGCAATGAATAGCACAATTTCTCACTGCCTGAAGCTCTTTCTCAGCAAGTTCCCAAGCTGCCCCACTTTCTGGCCAACCCCTCCAGTTATATACAGAACATGACGTCGTATGGTAATGAATATCCCTTTGGCCAGTTTGGGTCAGCTGTGTCCCCTTCCAGCTTCTTGGGCACCGCCCCTCTTCTCATTGGCAGGCCACTATGAAAAGCTAAAAAGTCCTTGATTGCCTAGCAACAACTAAAACATCAGTGTATTATCAACATTATTCTCATCCTAAACCCAAATCACAGCACTATACCAGCTGCTAGGAAGGAAATTAACTCTATCCCTGCAAAAACCAGGACAGGCATCCTCTTCAAGTGGTCAGTCATTAATTGGTAGCTATTGAGGGATTGTTCTCTACATTTAAAAGTTCCTGAAATTCTTTTACTTAAAGTAGCATTGTATAAAAATATTTATAGTGGAAGGCTTCAGCTATACCCTTCTGCATTTGAAGGTTCTGCAGGTGGTGCAGGCTGTCTCTCTATCAAAGAGGATGAAATCACACCAGACTGCTGATGAAATTGTCTCCAGAGATCAGCGTCTCTGGTCATTCAAGGGCCAAATCTGTTAGTGAGGCAAAGGCTTTAAAAAAAATCACTATCTGTATCTTCCTCTTCAGTCAAAAATACATTCAGGAAGATCAAGCCAAATCATCTGAAGGGGCCACATGTAGTAGCTGCCATAAGCACAATATCAAAGTCACCATTTCATGTCCCTTCTCCTCACACACAAAGAAAGTTTGTTTCAACAATGATGGGTCTCAGAGGTAGGAGGAGATTCAGGTAGCATTCAGTGACATGAATTATAAATGAGCAGAATCAGAAACACATTGGAAATAGATATGGAAACAGAATTAAGGTTTTCTTCCATGTGTAAAACCTTACATGAGTTTAGAATTGTGAGGCAGTAAGTGTCTCCTTGAACTTGCAATTGGGAATCTCAATATATTTTCAATGTCAGAAGAATTTAATGACAGTGACCTTATTTTGTTTAGAAGTCACTTACTTGTGTTTAGAATCATTAAGGTTGGAAGTGACCTCAAGGATCATCTAGTCCAACCATCCCACCACCACCTATTACCCACTAAACCACGTCCCTAAGTAAGTATCAGTAGAAGTGTTAAATGAATAAACAGCATGATGTAGCTCATTAAGGGACTCACAGTCCAGAAAACAAACATTGATGAACTGTCCTTCATAAATGTAGTGATGTGTTCAGGCTAGGACCTCAGGCTGTTGTTCAAAGTAGACATACTGGGGGTGGTGGGGTGGGGGTGTCATCCACATCAGCTATTGTTAGTCAACTCCTACTGTGGATCAACAGTATCAACACTACTTGATATTTTCCATATAGCCTTTGGCTTTCCTTCATTACTGGAGCTCCGGTTAGACTCACTAGTTATTTTGAGCCATGCTCTTTTCTCATGGTTTGCATTTCCTGCTACATATATTTCCCATATCCACAGTCCTCAGGCATGTAGTTACTCCTTGGTTTTTGTATTATGAAATTCTGGAAAAGATACCACAATATTTGTGAATGTTATGGTGGTTGTCTCCTTTGCAGTAACTCATTCCAGCTTCATATTTCAACATTTGTCCTCTTTTCTGCTCTAGTTCACTCTCATCTGCTTCCTGATGCACAACTGAACAGAGGCAGGGGAACAGGTATGTGAGAGAGTATGTGTGCCTACATGCACATATATAAGGGAGAAGGTAAGTTGAGGTGACATAGACTGCAGTTAGAAAGCTCTTTCATTGATTTATAATATGATTTAGAAGCATAAAAATAAGAAGGAAGCAGAAATACATATATATTATATACATACTTTTTTTCTTTTAGGCAATTTTCTGAGGTAGACCTTTAAAAAAGGAATGTAAAGGGCAGGAATCCAGTAGACGTAGCTGACAATAGTTCAGGAACAGCTTTCTATTTTGAGGCAAAAAAAATACATCTGTTGGAGAAAGAGACAAATGTTGTAGTCTTGCCAAAATACATTAATATAATGAAAGATAAAAGTAATCAGACTGATTACTGCATAGGAGACTTCTCTCAGTATGTACAAAGACCTGAAAGTAGTTATGGAACATAGTGCTAATACCTAACACTAATATCACTTAGGTGTTTTAGAAACAACTAAGGAGTGTAATGTGGAAATGAATGAAAAATATGTGTATCTAGAGGACATTTGTGTGCTGCTGTTTCTCTAAATTATTTGGTTCTAATTCCTTAAATAGCTCTTTCTGGCTTCCACTTATACTGTGGTCTGCTCCCTTTGTCTAGCGCAGTGGATTGCAATCTTTACAACACAAAAGGCCACACTGGCAACTTTTCAGGAACCAAAGGGCTACAGCTAATTTACATGAAATTACTTGAAATTTGCATCTGCTTGGCATCTTCCTTACTTTGCACTGGGAATAAATAAGATTTGTCTGAATGAACTGTAACTTACCTTCTCATGGTTTCTCAATATTATATTTTAATTTTTAAAATATTTTATTTTATTATTTATTATTATTTTGTTTATTTTTTTCCTTATTATTTTAGACTTCAGTGATCTAGGAAGGGGATATTTCAGACCGAGTCAGTTTAGAAAAAAGAAACATGTCATATACACTGACCAGTTAAAATATCTACTGAACATGATGTAACTTTTCTCATGTGGTAGTATAGGCTTATTTTTACAGTTTTACTGCATGTACTTGATAAATAAATGGTGTTACACAACTTGTTATTTAGAGAAGGCTTTTTGTGTCTGTTAGAATGTAAAGAAAGGGGTTAAACATTGCTCTTTTCTGGGCACTTCTACACAGCATACGCATCAGTGCTTCCCATTCAGAGTCAATCTGCCTGCCTAAGTAGGATGTCTGAGAACAGGCCAACAACCTCTGCTCTCCTGCAATGCAGCTCATCAACAGAAGATTTTTTTTTTTTTCAAAATGTGGTTGACCATATGTGCATGTTACCTCTTAACAAGTGTAGAAACTATAAAAAAAATATTCCATTCTTTTTACTAATTCTCCTGCGAAGTATCACAAATGTGTAATAAGGCATCTTTTTAATTTGGTTCTTCTAAAAGAAAAAGATGTATTGAAATAAGAATGTATTTTAAATGCTTGCTTGTGCTCACCTGAGTTTGTGTGTAATGAGTTACCACACAATTTTTCATATTATAGCTTTTTCATAGAACAGAATGTATTTTTAGTAGAAGACACTGTTGTGCTAATCAAATAAATGGTTTATTACAAAAGTAGGCAATTTTAAAACATTAACAAGGAAGTATACATGAAGAGCCCTGAATACTAACATATAACTGGTCTTAATGGATGGGTATGATTAATGACATCATTTCCAGTATTTTGTCTTATGAGTTTTTTTCACTGTTTCAGTCACGTTTAGTGATAACTCTTCAGAACAGAAGACAACATTAAAGTGCATATGCTTTTCAAATATAAATAACTGTAGTGATATGACAGATCAGTGAAGGAGCTGTGAAAATAATTTTTGTCACTTTACTACCTATGAAACTTGAAAATATTTGAAATGTAATTATTCAAAGGTAGTGTTAGATAGCTAAATGACTACTTGAAGATAGTAAGGCAAGGTATTTTCTGAATACAGTTAAGAAAGCCTTGAAGAAATAG
Organism: Psophia crepitans; assembly: GCA_013399095.1. Lineage (NCBI taxonomy): Eukaryota > Metazoa > Chordata > Aves > Gruiformes > Psophiidae > Psophia > Psophia crepitans. The sequence goes on from VWZZ01005980.1 coordinate 35,036, forward strand.
CCTTTGCATCTGACATTTCCTAGTATAAATTATGAAGGTCTTTGCAATCTTGCAGTTATCTTATTTTGTTTCTATAATAAAATCAAGAGAACAAAACTCGGAACGAGATATATCCCAGAGCACTTATCTTTCCTTGATGAAATCCTGCTCTCTGCTTGTATATGAAAGTTGTTGTGAAAGATTCAGATAAAGAATATAAAGTAGGTGCCTATTCTATTTGTACTTAGGTGTAGATAGATGTAAATGTAGGTATAGATGTCCTTCTCAGTCTAAACCTGGTGATGTTTGGTGTTGTACTGGGTCTGGCTGAGATGGAGTTAATTTTCCCCATCGCAGCCCTCATAGCACTTTTACTTTGTAGAAAGGTGGTGATAACACACCAGTGTTTTGGCTACTGCTGAGCAGTGCTTACACAGCACCAAGGCCGTGTCTCTAACTTTCCCCCTCATCAGTAGACTGGGGGTGGACCACATCTTGGGAGGGGACACAGCCAGGACAGCTGACCGAAACTGAACAAAGGGATATTGCATACCATATGAATTCTGCTCAACAAAAAAAAGCTAAGAGAAAGGAGGGGGCGGGGGGGCATTCATTATTTTAAGATATTTGTCTTCTGGAGCAACCACTATGTGTACTGAAGCCCTACTTCCTGGGAAGTGGCTGGACATTGCCTGCTGATGGGAAGCAGAGAATAAATTATTTGTTTTGCATTTGCTTTATTAAACTGCCTTCATCTTGATCGATGCGGGGTTTTTTTTCCATCTTTCTTTCCTGCCCTTTCCTTTCCTTTCCTGATGAGGAGGGGAGTGGTAGAGCATTTTGGTGAGTACCTAGCATCCAGGCAAGGTCAGCCCACCTCAACCCACTACATCACTGACATGGTTATATATTTGTTTCAGCATTTTTGACAAATGATAAAAGTTTTACTATCAACAGACATGAAACAGAAACCAATGTGTAGCTGTCGTTAACCAATTTTTTCAAGAGTGAACATACTTTTGGACTTCACCTGGGGTCTTTGCCATGATATTTCAAATCTCTGAGCATTAATATTTGGTTGACTCAAAAGGAAGTTACTTAGCACCTCAGAAAATCCATCATGACTACCCTCTATCAGGTATAATTCTTAGAAGTCTTCAATTTTAACACTGTACTTCCAACACCTATTCTTCTTTTATTTCACTATCCTATCAAAAGTTTTCCTTTCTCTTAGATTGGATCCAGTCTATTCAGTGAAACTAATGTGAATAATTTAAATGCATTAAATTAATCTCCCTTACACTAATGTCTTGCACTTAAGGATATTTGAAAGGAAAGAATTTGCTGTTCTTATGACACTTTTTTATGACTAATTGATTTTGTACTTAACTATGAAAAGTTTGCAAATAAGAAAATCCCTATAACTTCAGCTTGTGACACTCTTATTGGAAGGTTAATAAAATGATGTTGCAAAGGCTACTTTTTTATTAATGAGGTTTTTTTTCTTTCTTTTTTTTCTTTTTTCTCTGAAAGAAGAGAAGCAATTTTAAAGGAACGACACTGTAATGGTGAATTTTGTATCTTTTTTTACAACAGAAATTTTAAAAAAAGAGTTTAAATTTTGCAACTTTTCATTAAGCTTTAATGGGTCCCAAAGACCTTTACTAAGTGTGCAAGAACATGAGTTTGATTTGCAGTCACAGTTTGTACTATTTTTTTTTGTGACAGGATTACTTACTACTCCTCATGTACCATGGTTTAAAAGAGGAAAAAAAAATTTTTTTCTGTTTCTCCCCCTTTTGTTACTTCTGATGTGAGTGTATTTTTGTTTTGAGAAATATTTGCATGAATATTGCTCTACAACATGATAAAATAGAATTAAAAATAGAATAGAATTTTTAAAAAGCAGAAATTCATTACCAGGATGCTAACATAGGCGCATGTGTATCCAGATATCATTAAACAGGGTCTAAACTTCAAGATGTAATCATAGAATCATAGAGCATCTGAGTTGGAAGGGACCGATAAAGATCATCAAGTCCAACTCCTGGCTCTGCACAGGACCAGATGAATTAGAGCGTATGACTGATCCAGGCCACCTGAATCAGGAAAAGGAAGTGGATGAGGCTTTCTACAGAAGGCTGGAAGTAGCCTCATGGTCATAGGCCCTGGCTGTCATGGGGAGTGCCAACCACGCTGATATTTGCTTGAAAAACGACATGGCCAAGCATGCACAGTCCAGAAGGTTTCTGCAGAGTTTGGATGACAACTTTTTGATGAAGTGCAAGGGCCCGCTGCTGAATGAGATGGGTGCATTGGTGATGGAGGATATAGAGAAGGCAGAGTTACTGAATGCTTTCTTTGGTTCAGTCTTTACTGCTAAGGCTGGCACTCAGGAAAAACAGACCCTGGAGGTAGGAGAGACAGTCTTGTGGAAAAAAGACCTTCTCCTGGTTGAGGAGGATTGGGTTAGAAAATATCTGGAGAAACTTCACACCCACAAATCTATGGGCCCTGACGGGATGCACCCATGAGAGCTCAGGGAGCTGGCAGATGTTATTGCTAGGCCACTCTCAATCGTCTTTGAAAGGTCATGGAAAATCGGAGAGGTGCCTGAGGACTGGAGGAAGGTCAATGTCACTCTGGTCTTCAAAAAGGGCAGGGAGGAGGACCTGGGAAACTACAGGCCAGTCAGTTTGATCTCCATCCTGAGAAAGGTGATGGAACAGCTGCTTCTGGGGGTTATTAAGAAATATCTAGAGAAGAAGGAAGTGTTCGGGAGTGGTCAACATGGATTCATTAAGGGGAAATCATGCCTTCTATGATGACATGACCAGCTGGCTGGATGAAGGGAGAGCAGTGAATGTTGTCTACCTCGACTTCACCAAGGCTTTTGACACATAAAAGTTAGTTAGCTTAGGAAGTCTGGGTTGGACGAATGGATGGTGAGGTGGGTAGAGAACTGGCTGAATGGCAGAGCCCAGAGGATTGTGGTAAGTGGTACAGAGTCTAGCTGGAGGCCTGTATCCAGTGGTGTGCCACAGGAGTCCGTGTTGGGTCTGGTCTTATTTAACATATTCATCAATGATCTGGATGAGGGGACAGAGTGTTCCCTCAGCAAGTTTGCTGATGATACTGAACTGGGAGGAGTGGCTGACACACCTGAATGCTGCGCTGTCATTCAGCGAGACCTGGACAGGCTGAAGAGTTGGGCAAAGGGAAACCTTATGAAATTTAACAAGGGCAAGTGGAGGATCCTACACCTAGGGAAGATCAGCCTGAAGCACCAGTACAGACTAGGGGTTGACCTGCTGGGAAGCAGCACTGTGGAGAAGGACCTGGGGGTCCTCGTGGATGACAAGCTCTCCATGAGTCAGCAGTGTGCCCTCTTAGCCAAGAAGGCCAGTGGTATCCTGGAGTGCATCATGAAGAGTGTGGCCAGCAGGTCAAGGGAGGTTATCCTCCCTCTCTGCCCTGCCCTGGCGAGGCTACAGCAGGAGTACTGTGTCCATTTCTGGGTTTCCCAGTTCAATAAAGTCAGGGAACTACTGGAGAGAGTCCAGACGAGGGCTACCAGAATGATTAGAGGACTTGAACAACTTCCATATGAGGAAAGGCTGAGAGCTGGGTCTGTTTAGTCTGAAGAAGACTGGGAGGGGATCTCATCAACACTTCGAAATACCTGAAAGGTGGGTGTCTAGAGGAAGAGGCCAGACTCTTCTCAGTGGTGTCCAGTGATGGGACGAAGGGCAACGGGCAAAAGCAGGAACAAAGCAAGTTCCACCTCCATATGAGAAAAACTTCTTTACTGTGAGGGTGATGGAGCACTGGAACAGGCTGCCCGGAGAGGCTGTGGAGTCTCCTTCTCTGGAGATAATCGAGACCCGTATAGATGCAACCCTGTGCAATGTGCTCTAGGTAATCCTGCTCTAGCAGGGGGTTGGACTAGATGATCTCCAGCGGTCCTTTCCAACCTCTATGCATCTGTGAATCTGTGACTGAGAGCATTGTCCAGACCAAGCTCAGTACTGTGACCACTTCTCTGAGGAGCCTGTTCCAGTGCCCGACCACCCTCTCGGTGAAGAACCTTTTCCTGATCTTCAAACTAAACCTCTCCTGTCACAGCTTCATGCTGCTCCCTCGGGTTCTATCGCTGGTTCACCAGAGAGAGATCAGTGCCTGCCTCTTCGCTCCTCCTTGTGATGAAGCTGTAGGCTGCCATGAGGTCTCCCCTCAGTCTCCTCTTCTCCAGACTGAACAAACCAAGGGGCTTCAGCCTCCCTTCATATGTGTACTGGGTCAGGCTGAGCTGGAGTTAATTTCCTGTAGCAGCCCTCACAGTGCTGTGCATTGGTAGCAGCAAGGTGTTGATAACACACCAGTGTTTTGGTTACTGCAGAGGAGTGCCAGCACACATCAAGGCTGTGTCTCCAACCCTTCTTCCACCCCCTCAGCAGTAGGCTGGGGGTGAGCAGATCCTTCGAGGAGATACAGCCAGAACAGCTGACCCACACTGGCCAAGCAGATATTCCATACCATATGATGTCTGCTCAGCAATGGGAAGCTGAGGGAGAGGGGAAGGAACGAGGGGCATCCGTTTTTTTCAACATTTTGTCTTCTGGGGCAACCACTACACTTTTTGAAGCCCTGTTTCCCAGGAAGTGGCCAGACATCACCTGCTGATGGGAAGTAGAGAATAATTTTTTGTTTTTCTTTGCTTTACTTCCGCACGCAGTCTTGCTTTTGCTATATTAAAGCTGCCTTTATCTAAACCCATGATTTTGGAGTTGTTTTTTCCATCTTGTTTTTTTTTTTCCCTCTCCCCTCTCTGCCCTGCTGAGGAAGGGAGTGATAGAGCAGCTTGGTGGACACCTGGCATTTAGCCAAGGTTAAACCACTACAGTCCTTGTCTTTCCCTCTAGACCCTTCACCATCTTGGTTGTTCTCCTTTGGACACTTCCAATAGTTTTATGTCCTGTTTGTACTGCAGTGTCCAAACCTGCACACAATACTCGAGGTGAGGCTACACCAGCACAGTGTAGAGTGGGACAATCACTTCCCTAGAGCAACTGGCATTGCCGTACTTGATGTAACCCAGGATACGGTTGGCCTTCCTGGCAGCCTGAACACACTGTTGACTCATGTTCAACTTGCTCTCGACCAAGATCCTGAAGTCCTTTTCAGCATGGCTACTTTCCAGCATCTCATCACCCAGTCTGTATGTATAGCCAGGCAGAATCCAGCACTTGCTCTTGTAAACAGCTGAGAGAATAGTCTACAGAATTTTAGAAACATGTCTGATCTATTCATGGCTTGCTAGGGAAACATAAGCATAACATGTTCTTAAGAACACATTTCTGTGTTACAAAAGCCGCTTTAGTTACAGTCCATTAAAGTTTTTGTTCTTTTTCATCATCTGGCTTGCAGTGGGCAGCAGAGTGCACATTACTGGTTGATGAGGTCATCTTCTATACAAAGTACAGCTACCTTCTCCCTCTATAAACATATTTGAATAAGCTTTATCCTCCAAAAAAGAATTCATAGAAAAGGTTCATTTCTAAATACCACACAGAAAGATGTCCTATCTATATTGGTACATGATTTATACATATACTAGTATATTTTTTTTGTTTATATCATTACATTTGTATGACTTGAAGAGAGTTATCTGTTACCAGAAGACTTAATCAAATCTTGGAACCTCATTTATCTGTGGGGAGAGTGGGGAAAGTGAGGAAAGCAAGGTCGAAAATCATACTTTTTGAATACTGAACTTTCCTGCTTTCATTTTACACACCTGACACACATGTAGTATGAATCACAGAGGTTACATTGGTTACAGCAGAGCTATACTGGATTGTGTCAACGGATATGGGTTGATGACATTTTATTTTATTGTTGCTGTCATGCATCACATTACATTAGAATGCTAAATGCCTTTAACCTAACTAAAATGCCCTAAGCAAAATAAATATTTTTTCTGTCAGCTCTGTTCCATGCTCGTTATTGTTTATTTCTGCCTCTTAACATTGTTGAGCAGCCATCTTTCTTGGAGATCTACCTCCCTGACATGGTTTCTGTCATTTTTTCTAATTCTGACCTTTTCTTCACTGATATATTTCAAAATTTCACAATTTCTATTGGAAAAGTCATGCTTCTTCTTCTGTTTATCAAATGCTTTTTTTTCATTGAACTTGTGTTACACCAAGAACTGGCTTTCTGCCAGTGACACACTGATACCTAATCCCACTTCATCTCTCTCTGTTTCTTTATCGCTCCTCAAAGTGCCTGTCTATAACTGCATTCTAGTATCTCATCTTTTTATTTGTTATGACTATTCACACTGAACTCCTGTATTATGTCATTCCAAACCAACATTATAGAAAACATATAATATCATGTACTTCTCAGTACTAAACTACAACATATATTTTGAGCTATTTGGATCAATAAAATCTGAAATCTCACTTAATTTTATATTGATGAAGCTTCCTTATTTCCTGTTGGATTAAGTTTCTAAAAATAAAATAACATGATGGCACAGCAGCCTATAATACTGTTACTGCAGAAGGCCAAAGCACCTTCTAACATAGATCAAAGGATGTCCTCTGAATCATAGAATCCTGAAGGCTGGAAAGGACCTCTAAGATCATCAAGTCCAACCGTCAACCTAACACCACCATGCCTACTAGATCATGGCCTGAAGTGCCACGTCTACATGTTTTTTTAATGTCTCCAGGGATGGCAATTCAACCACCTCTCTGGGCAGTCTGTTCCAACCCCTCACTACTCTTTCCGTGAATAAATTTTTCCTAATATCCAACCTAAACCTCCCCTGATGCAACTTGAGGCCATTTCCTCTCATCCTGTCGCTTGTTACTTGGGAGAAGAGATCGACACCCTCCTCACTACAACCTCCTTTCAGGTAGTTGTAGAGAGCCACCAGGTCTCCCCTCAGTCTCCTCTTCTCTGGAGACTTTAGTCTCCAGACTAAACAAGCTCAGTNGCTGGCTCATGTTCAGCTGGCTGTCAATCAGTACCCCCAGGTCCTTCTCTGTCAGGCAGCTCTCCAGCCACTCCACCCCAAGCCTGTAGCGTTGCCTGGGGTTGTCGCCACCAAAGTGCCGGACCCGGCACTTGGCCTTGTTAAACCTCATACAGTTGGCCTCGGTCCATCGATCCAACCTGTCCAGATCTCTCTGGAGAGCCACCCTACCCTCAAGCAGACTGACACTGCCTTCCAGTTTGGTGTCATCTGCAAACATACTGAGGGCACTCTATCCTCTTGCCAAGGTTGTCAATAAAGATGTTGAACAACACTGGCCCTATAGGGTCAATAAAATTTAGGAAGACCAGTTTGTCATATTCAAGAAATTCTTATTCCTATGCTCTGATCTGGCAAACTGACTTTTACCCTAAAAAAACTCACAGAAGAGATGGCTCAGACACATTTACAGGGGTTTTTTTTAAGTGTTTAGACTTTGACCTTCAAAATCTCATATATATTCTCTAATACAGAGAAGACTTTGCAACATGTAGCTCACACTTTGTAAAAGATGTTTTTATATAATCAGTACGACTACTATTAATTTGTTTAAAATTTAGACTTCATTTTAAAGGCAGGTTTTTGTTTTGCACACAACCTACTCTTCAATGTATCTCAAGGTCTGGAGAAAACAAGAATCAGTCTTGGATGGAGTGAAATAAAAAATGTGATTTGATTGTGAGATCTGCATAACAAAGCTTTAACTCAGAAGCAGCTAATGTAAAGCTGCTTCATGTATTAGAGAAAGCAATTAAGTGTTAGAGTGGCAGAAGTTGTTTCTTAGTGGATATTTTGTGTGATTAATGCCATGATCCTCACAGCATTCAAGGCTTCAATCCACTTCCATCCATTTTTTCCCAGAGTTAGTATGTTGTACTTCTCACTGCGGTGTGTCTCATTCGTGCAACTTAGCAAAGCATTTGATATTTTAACTTTCCCTAGAGAACTGCTTGACACATTTGTGATTATGCCATTCCCATCAGTCCATCATATGAATTATTTTTTTCCTTATGCTGTTATAACTTTTAGTATTTCTATTGCTACTGTATATTTCATTAGTTATTATTCTACAGGAAATAAGTACCACAGTACCTAGAATAAACACAATGAGTTTCACTCCAGGCTTGAGAGGATGCATTCTTGACCAAGCTAGTTTTATTCAGCCACTCTTTTCTTCCTGAAGCTTGGTCATGATTATTACTCTTAAATTAACTCGAAGCACATTGCTCTGCTCTTGTTCTTAAATTCCCCTTTATTTTCTAGAATTATATTCAGCTTTTGAGATGGATTGTCTCTTCAGGTCATATGTTTTGTGATGTTTATAAGTCTTATTATATAATATCTGTATTATGTATGAATTATTACAACAAACTTTATTGCATGACATATATATGGCCTTATATGTCATTATTTTCCTTGGTACATGTATTTGCATCACCAAGGTCTTATGTCTTTTCTCTTTCAGTGTAACTAGCTTGGGTTTGGACCTCTTTGTAGCCATGTTGTTTCTGTATATTGTATGTGACCATAAAGGTAATGCTAGTACAGTTACCACTTTCCATAAGATTTGCAAGTTAGGACCTCATTCTGCCTGTAGCATTTTTGAGAAACTGTTTTTCTCAGAAGTATTTTTCTTGCCTCAAATGAAACAAGACTGACTTAATTTAAGGTCTGATTGTTAGTTGTTTTTTATTTTATATTTTCCCTAAAATATTTTATTTCTAAATCCTTCCAACGAGAACTCTCTCAGACCCTGGAACATCTGCCATCATGAGCAACTTATCCATTAGTTCTCCGATGCAAGAGTCCTTCCAGAACTGAACCTGAGCCCATACCAGCCCTAATTGCCTCATTGCCTTATTATGGTCCTTATCCCAGCACTAGAGACTAGAAAGTTGTTTCAAACTTGTCATAAGGATGCTGCTGGTGTGCTTAGGAGGAGGAAATAGATATTCCAAAGGGCAGTACTTATTTAATGTGAAAGGATTGATGATCTACGAGACATTTGGAAATTTATAGAGTGAACTTCACCTGTGTGGCAAAGCTGACAACGATTCCTGCTTTTCGATAGCTGTGGTAGGAAATTCAGCTTACAACTGTAGCTTTTCCTTTACTGTGCTTGTTGTTTATTATTATTATTATTATCATTATTACTATTACTACTACTACTACTACTACTACTACTGCTACTGCTACTGCTGCTACTACTACTACTACTACTACTACTTGTAGCCAAGGTATTTGCTTTCCTGGCTCCTGGTGGAAACATACTTACATACCTATTTTGCCTGGATGTTCTTTATTGGTACAATTACCCTTAATCTCCTACAAAAGAGCTAATTGTTCCTCTCTGATATCTTCCAATATACGTTGAACACCTGTTCAGTGGCTTGGGTACTACATTACTTCAACAAAATATCTTTTTTTTTTCTTTGGTGCATGAATATGAAGTTCCTAGTCACAGACCAAAGATAAAACTATATTTTACATTTCTCCTGTTATGTATTTACTACAGATTTTTTTTTCCTTTACATAACAAACTATTCAGTTTTCTTTCCGTAATAATGAGAAATCCATTAAAAAAGCTTGAACATTCAGATTTCAGATTTTCTTTCATACTTTTGAAATTCCTTCCCCTTCCGTATTAGAAATGTCATGATCTCTATTAAAATTACTTGCTTTTAACTTTTATCTGTTATGTCATCATTTGTGCAGGCTATGTGAAATAATTTTAGAAACAAATCAATGGAGTCAGCTTCTATATAAGCTGGATAAAAAGGATAAAAGTTATGGTTTTTTTCAAGGTTGCTGCAATAGAAATTCTTCATATTCAGTTCTGATTTTACTTGTGTGCAGTTTCCTGTTGACAAGGAACCATTATATTTCTCCTTCACTCATATCTTACTCTAGCTTTCTCTCTCCCGAACAGCCGTTGCTCCTTTTGGACAGCAAACAGCTTCCAAAACTGACTAGACTGGAGTCTCAGCAATTCCATGTCTTCCTCCTGTCATATATACAGCTATAGGCTCTCAGTAATCTGTTACTCAACAAAGTCACTCCTGTTACCTTAATGACTTGACTCTCCTGAAGATATTGTTCTCATGTCACTTGTTATATATTAATTTTCTATATAACTGGCTTTTCTTTTACCTTCATATTTCAAGCTACAGATCTTTTATATGATGCCAGCAAATATATCAGAGTTTGTTCCTTTCTGGGGACACATTCTACTCCTATTCAGAAATTCAACCTTCATGGGCAGTTGCCTGCAAGTATCACACATTCTAGATTGCTGTTGCTGCAATTTTCAGAGAGTATGAAATATTAGACCTACTTAATATACTACCAATTATGATGTTCAACAACAACAAACCCTCCCTACATTTTCAAGCATTGCTTGCATTTTGCAAAAGAGGGCTCATTATGTCATTAAGCTGCTCAGATGATTGCATCAGGAATGGCGTGGCCAGCAGGAGTAGGGAAGTGATAGTCACAGAATCACAGAATCACAAGGGTTGGAAGGGACCTCGAAAGATCATCTAGTCCAACCTCCCTGCCAAGGCAGGACCACCTAGAGCACATCACACAGGAACATGTCCAGTCTGGTTTTGAATGTCTCCAGAGAAGGAGACTCCACAACCTCTCTGGGCAGCCTGTGCCAGTGCTCTGTCACCCTCACACTGAAAAAGTTTTTCCTTACATTAACCCGGAACCTCTTTTTGGTGCTTCAATTTGCACCCGTTGCCCCTTGTCCTATCGCTTAGTGAGACTGAGAAGAGCCTGGCTCCATCTTCCTGACACTCACCCTTAACATATTTATAAACATTGATGAGGTCACCCCTCATCTTCCTCTTCTCCAAGCTAAAGAGACCCAGCTCTCTCAGCCTTTCCTCATAAGGGAGATGCTCCACTCTCTTGATCATCTTTGTGGCTCTGCGCTGGACTGTCTCTAGCAGTTCCCTATCCTTCTTGAACTGAGGGGCCCAGAACTGGATGCAATACTCCAGATGCGGCCTCACCAATGCAGAATAGAGGGGGA
>VWZZ01005980.1:46224-89142 GCA_013399095.1 Psophia crepitans
CACAATCCACCTCACTACGTGATCATCCAGGCCACACCTCCTCAGCTTGCCCACAAGGATACAGAAATCTTATGGGGAGTGACTGAGGGCACTGGGGCTGTTTAGCCTGGAGAAGAGGAGGCTGAGGGGAGACCTGATCGCTCTCTACAACTACTTGAAAGGAGGTTGTAGTGAGGAGGGTGTCGGTCTCTTCTCCCAAGTAGCTAGCGACAGGACGAGAGGGCATGGCCTCAAGTTGCGTTAGGGCAGGTTCAGATTGTATATAAGGAAGAACTTCTTCATGGAAAGAGTAGTGAGGCATTGGAACAGGCTCCCCAGAGAGGTGGTTGAATCGTCATCCCTGGAGATCTTCAAAAAACACATAGATGCAGCGCTCCAGGACATGGTCTAGTAGGCATGGCAGTGTTAGGTTGACGGTTGGACTTGATGATCTCAGACGTCCGTTCCAACCTTAGTGATTCTATGATTCTATGATTCTAAGCGGTATCTCAGTTTCATCATGGAGGATCACTCCAGTGCTTTATCTTTTTAAGATTACTGTTGCTTTCCGTGTTCTTGGAGCTGCAGCGGGGGACTTCAACTACTGGTCCTGGAGTCCGAGGAAACACCTCACCCTCGGGGCCAAGTGATCACGACATCAATATGATGGATGAGCAAAATGGCGTTTATTAAACTGCGTCACAGGTTTATATACTCCCTTTATGGGGTGTGGCCACTGTGGGGCTCTGTGCAGGTCATAGGGGTGTGCCTAAGCTCACCGTACAACGCGAGATCTTCCGAACGGGATTCCCTACAGATTACCACCACATGAGCTGTGTTGCCTGCAATGTGCTTACTTTCACATATCTGCTAATATTTTCCTACTGCTTTTTGAAAGATTGTTCTGGAATCAAGGTTGTTTATACTTCAGCTCACCGAAGACTAGCAAATTCACTTACCTAACACTTGTCATTTAAAGCAATTTGTGCTATTCAAGGTAAAAATAGAGTACTTCTGGAGTAGCTGTTACACAAGTGAAAAAAACCCAAACATGGCAAAGAGGTTTGGGGATTATTTTTGAAACGGGTAACAACCGTGATCCAGTGGAAAGACTCACTCAGTGCAGCTGATGGCCATACGTCAGTCTTCACAGATTAAACATTTGGAGGCAGAGTGATATGTAAGAGAAATATAGAACCATAGAATGGTTTGGGTTGGAAGGAACCTTCAAAGATCATCTAGTTCCAATCCCCTGGACATGGGCAGGGACACCCTCCACTAGACCAGGTTGCCCAAAGCTTCATCCAGCCTGGCCTTGAACACTTCCAGGCGTGGGACATCCACAAATTCTGTGGGCAACCTGTTTTAGTGCCTCACCAGCCTCACAGTGAAAAATTTTGTCCTAAAATCTAAACTAAATCTACCCTTCTTCAGCTTAAAATCATTACCCCTTGTTCTATCACTCCATGCCCTTGTAAACAGTCACTCTCCAGATTTCTTGTAGTCCCCTTTAGGTACTGGAAGGCTACTCTAATGTCTCCCTGAAGCTTTCTCTTCTTCAGGGTGAACAAACCCAACTCTCCACCTGTCTTCATAGGAGAGGTGTTCCAGTGCTCTGATCATCTTTGTGGCCCTACTCTAGACTCGCTCCAGCAGCTCCATGTCTTTCCTATACTGGGGACCCCAGAGCTGGACACAGTACTCCAGATGGGGTCTCACGAGAGTGGAGCAGAGGGGCTGCTGGTCACCTTTCTTTTGATGCAGCCCAGGATATGGTTGGCTTTCTGGGCTGCAAGTGCACACTGCTGGCTCATGTTGAGCTTTTCATCACCCAACACTGCCAAGTCATTCTTTTCAGGACTGTTCTTCATCTATTCTCCAATGCCCAGCCTGTAGTTGTGCTTGGGATTACCCCAACCCATGTGCAGGACCTGGCACTTGGCCTTGTTGAACTTCATGTGTTTTTCATGGGCCCACCTTTCAAGCCTGTCAAGGTCCCTCTGGTACACATCCCTTCCTCCAGCATGCTGACCGCACCACACAGCTTGGTGTCATCAGCAAACTTGCTGAGGGTGTGCTTGATCCCACTGTTCATGTCACCAACAAAGACGTTAAACAGTGCCAGTCCCAGTACCGACCCCTGAAGAACGTCATTCGTCATCAGTCTCCACTTAGACATCAAGCCGTTGACTGCAGCTCTTTGAATGCGACCAGCCAGCCAATTCCTTATCCACCAAGCAATCCATCCATCAAATCCATGTCTCCGCAATTTAGAGACAAAGGTGTCAAACAGTTGAATGCTTTGCACAAGTCCCGGTAGATGACATCTGTTGCTCTCCCCTTATCCACCAACACTGTAACCCCATGACAGAAGGCCACCAAATTTGTCAGGCACAATTTGCCCTTCATGAAGCCATGTAGGTTGTCACCAATCCATGTGCCTGAGCATAGTTTCCAGGAAGAACTGCTCCATTATTTTGCTGGTCACAGAAGTGAGACTGACCAGTCTGTAGCTCCTCAGATCTTCCTTTTTTCTCTTTTAAATAATGAGGGTTATGTTTCCCCTTTTCCAGTCAGTGGGAACTTCACTTGATTGCTGCTTCTCTAGTATGATGGAGAGTGGCTTGGCCACTTCATCTGCCAGTTCCCTCAGGACTCACAGATGCAGCTCATTAGATCCCATGGACTTGTGCACTTTCAGGTTCCTTAGATGGTCTTGAAACTCATCTTCTCCTGCAGTAGGTGATTATTCCCCTGTCCCAGACCCTGCCTTTGCCTTCTGAGGCCTGGGCAGTGTGGCTGGAGCACTTGTCAGGGAAGGCTGAGGCAAAACAGTCATTAGAAACCTCAGCCTTCTCCATATCCCAGGTAACCAGGTCTTCTGTTTCCTTTTAGAGGAGACCCAGGTTTTCCCTAACCTTCTTTTTATCACTGTCATGTCTATAGAAACCCTTCTTGTTGCCCTTGACATTCCTGGCCTGATTTAATCTAAATCAGAGCTTTAGTTTTCCTAACCTGATCCTGGCTGCTCAGAGAAGTTCTCTGTATTCCTCCCAGGCTACCTGCCCTTGCTTTCACCCTCAGTAGGCTTCCTTTTTGTATCTGAGTTTGTCCTGGAGCTCCTTGTTCATCCATGCAGGCCTCCTGGCATTCCTGCCTGACGTTCTCCTTGTTGGGATGCATCATTCTTGAGCTTGGAGGAGGTGATCCTTGAATGCTAACCAGCTTTCTTGGGCACCTATTCCTTCCAGGGCTTTGTCCCTTGGTACTATGCCAAGCAGGTCCCTCAAGAGGCCAAAGTCTGTTCTGAAGTCCAGTGCACTCTCTTCACTGCCCTGCAGCCAATGCTGCCCTTGAGCTTCACACAGCCCACTAGCCCCTTTTTGTTAGTGAGAAGGTCCAGCATGGCACCCTCTCCTCATTGGCTCCACTGTCACTCTGATAACTGTAGGAAGTTATGCTTTTGAAGGAAGTTATCATCAATGTATTTCAGGAACCTCCTGGACAGCTTATGCCCTGCTGTGTTGTCCCTGCAACAAAGATTAGGGTGATTGAAGTCCCCCATGAGGACCAGGGCTTTAGAACACGAGGCTGCTCCAATCTGTCTACAGAGGGCCTCGTCTACTTAGTCTTCCTGGTCAGGCAGTTGGTAACAGACCCGCACTGTAACGTTCCCTGTCCCTGCCCTCCCTTTAATCCTGACCCATAAGCTCTCGCTTGGCTTCTCATCCATCTCCAGGTCATCTCAAGTGATGCTAAAAGGTACCTCATTAAAAATATCTTGAGTGACCCAATGTTTCAGGGATTAAGAAGTGACTCAAAGAGAAAGAAACCTCTGAGTTCTGGCTGAAATGTCTCATTCATCTTTACCTAATGCAATCCTTAAATGATTAGGGACAGTAGAATTCTGTGTGTGAACAAGCACCAGACACAGACCAATGACTATCCAAGAATAAACAACCATTCTATAGTTTGCCTGATACGAAGAGTTACAACCTAATGTTCAAAACCATCACCCTAGAATATGTCATTCTTTGAACTGTTTCAGAATAATTTTCCAAAATCTATATATAACATTATATGTTTTCCCTTTGGCGCAAAAATGTTATCAGGTTCTCTTATAGGGTAGGACAGTATCTGTCAAGACTTCTGTTACTGAAGGGTTCTACCTTTATTTTTTATATAAGTCAAATCAGTATTCCTCTTCATCATTCGTGTCTGTGTATATCTACATTATTAATTATATCAGCAGAACCCTGGGAACAATTCTTGTTAATTAACTTCATTTCCCTCTGCTGCCTATCTGCCAGTGCAGAGTATAGAATACCAAAGAAATTAAACCCTTATTGGATTTTGCTCATGTGCTTGTCTTTGTTTTAAAGTTTTTGAGTAAGTGTTTTGGATTTTAGAGAAGGTAAAATTGAAAGTTATACCTACACTGCTTGACATAATTTAGTATTTTATTCCACATCTTGAAACTATCCAATAGGCAAACTGAGAACTTTTTTCCCTGCCCTTCTTAAAGTAGTAAGGTGTAAACTAATACCTTGCTTTGTATTCCAATATATCATATAAAAGCTAATTTTGAAAAGTATTTTTAAATGAAGAGAAATACTGTTTTCATTATAAATGATTCAGCAACATCTCTTCGACTGGGAGAGTTCTTGAATTACATCTCAGACTAAGAGGTTTACTTTTCCTCAAAGTACTTGCAACGTTGTCCACTTCAGCCCAAAAGAATGGCTTTTCAGAAGAAAAAGGAAATGAGGTCATCACTACAAACATGCTGGGTGGTTTTGCTTCATACTGTATATTATTTGTTTCACTCGATTGAATGGGAGGTTGGAGGTCACTAACCGCCCTTAAAATGTATCACCTGGTTCTGCATCATCAAAAAACCCCAAACTCCGTTTTTATGTCCATGTCTGGCATTTGAACCACAATGGAGTAAGTGGGCATGACCCACATTAGTGTAAAACACTAATGTAGAGTGACTCTGCATATCAGGAAAACAAATTGTGATGATCTCTTGTCCAGCTTTCTTTCATACTGTTTGGGAAGGGAGACAGAGTATAGAGATTTCAAATTCCAAGCTTTTCAAAAAGTTTTAATATTTTCAAAGATCTCACTTTAATGAGTACATCAAAAACACATGGCAGAAAAAAATCCTGCCTTAAAAACACACACAGTCCTCATTAGTCTAGTGAAAAATAGAGTCAGAAAGGTAAGATGAAGTATGATACAAGAGAGAAAGCCGGTTCAGAAATTCCTGTGATGCAGAGCATTGCATTTCTGCTGTAGGTCTAAGGACCATTTAATCTCTTTCTGTGATTCTTGTCAAAAATAATTCATCTGGTTTTATATCACCTTTATTTTAAAATCAGTATTAGATTAAGAAGAGAATTTTCCCTGTATCTTATGAAAACTCTTCATGGAACACCAGAGAGGCAATGGTGCAGGGCTGCCAAAAAGGCAGGCAATGTATGTCTACAGGGAACCATGTGGTGATGGATCAACATGCTCTGATTTGTAGATAAATAGACTTATATCTCTGAACAGTTCTGAATACTAAAAGTTAGTATTATGAATTCTAGAGTTTATAAAACACGGGATTACCAAATGCAAAAAATTGAAATTTATAAGACAGAATGCTACATGTCTTGTTTTCCATTCATTTAAGAGAACGATTGAATAATGCAACATGAGTGTTTTGAAGTTTAGGTAAAATATGTTGGTATGTGCTTTCTGTTGTAAACTAGATGCAAACAATTTTTTCATACCTGCTTTAATAGTTTTCCCAGTTATACATTCTCTGCATTTATTTATACATGAACGAGAGACAAAGTGTAGTCACTGATAAATTCAAATCTCAAGCATTGACATTCTTGTAATTACATGGTTTGGAAGATGGATTACCCTTGTTTCTGTTGCTGTTGTCATTGTCTCTGCATTAGAAGCTTCAATTATTGTTATGTATATATTAACATGGTATTTTTTGATTAAGCAGTCACAGAGTGGATTTTAAGTTTTAATTGTAGTGGGGACTGCAAATTCCACATCTTCACTTGACAGATTTTTTCTTTGAAGTTCAAAGTTGCAAATTCTGTGCAAATAGTCTTACTCCTAATAATTTAAAGATAAGTAATTTACAGTTGTATATTCTTGGGCTGCTAACATGTTTCAATTTCAAAGTACTTCTATAAACATTTAAAGAGCATTAGTAATATAAGATAACATGTCTAAAACTACGTTATCTCTATTTGTCTGGTTTATAAAAATGTATGTCACTGAGTTGTTCAAGGGATGTGATAAGCAATTTTACACATTCATTGGCTGCAAATCCAGTTCTGGTGCAGGTTAAGTAATTGTGCTAAATGCTTATTCAGTAATTTGTCTAGCACACCAAATATTTGTGATTTTGTTGCTGTTGAAAAAAACCCTTCACATTCTTGTTTTACAGTTGAGCTTATCCTGTACTTTGTTGCAAAGTCCACTAAAACTCATTAGTACCTTCCCTTCCCATATTTCTTCATCTTCAGTGTGCAAATTTAGCCGTCCCAGCTGACATTCTCTGAATGTCACCCATAATGTTGTATGAAGCAGGTTGAACTGTGTCTAATTAGTATTTCTTAAAATAACTAGAAATAAATTTTACTTGTGCCACAGAAAGAGGCATCTTGTGAAATTTTTTTTTAATTAGAAGAGTCATTATGAAATAAACTAAAAAAAAAGAAAAAGACATTGGAAAGATTTTGAAAATTTTATAATGTAAAACCAATTTTGATATAGAAGAGTTTGCATGGGGTAATTTTTCATTTCTTGGTCAACATCAGTGTCTTGACAGGAAAAATACTGAATTGCTATTAGTCTTTTTGTAGAGAAAGGTATCACGTCACAGAATGACAAAATCAGTACTCTCAGTGTCCTTCATTAAAGACTCATCACTGCATCAACACTCTATTATATCCTGAAATCTAAGTAAAAATCTCATTGAAACTAACAGTTCTGTATTTGTTATTAGTAAAAATACCTACTAATATATTGCAAGTACAGGGAAGAAGAACATTTGTACTCTGTTTTCAATTGCAATCACTCTTCATCATTTCATGAAATTGAATGCAGAGTAAATATTTAGATACAAACTTTTAGAGGACAACTAAAATATCATAGAAGGAACAAATTATATGTATCAGCTCGGTTGAAGGATGAAAGAGGGTCTGGTGAGTTTACAGTGTCATAGAGATATTCCTTTCCTCTCATGGAATCAGCTAAGAATTGAGAATGTTATGTAAGACCAAATTTTACTATGATAATTTCATATAACATTCAAATCTGCCTTATGTATTCTTTAATCTATATAATTTACATATTTTCTGAATAATGTGCAAAATGTTTTTAATTATTAAAAATCTATTATTCTTTCTTTGCAACAAAACTTTTCCTTCCTTTTTATGGAAGTGTTGAACCTTTTTGCATGTTGCCAACATATGTTATTGCATAAATTTTGATTAAACTGACTCTATTTTGATTCAGTACTTATCTTCCTTTCTTCATTTCTCTAAGGACTGGCTGTTCAGAAGTGGTGTTAGATGTATTATGTTCTATTTGTCTTTATATATTTATATTCACTACATTCTTTCAGTAAAAATACAGAAGCGGAAATGGTTGTTTTACAAAGCATATATGGACTGCAATTACAAACTCAGTTATACTTTAGTAAACTGGAATGTGGCCTACATCTTCTGAAACTTGTAGTCCCTTAGTTTTTGAGCTAGTGTTAGTAAATGTGAGCTGTCTGGTTTGCCTGTAATTGGTTTAGAAAAGCAACCCTCTAACAGTAGCATAATTGCAAAGAAAGTATTAAATTATCGTCTTTACTTTGATGTTATATTTAAATTGCAGCCTAGATATCCCATATTCTTCCATCAGGTTGTTTTGGAGTTATTTTGCTATAAATTGTGCATCTTACCTGGGCGAACAAAACATATGTTATACACAAAGTAAAGGATTTAGCACTACTTTAACTGAAATCTAAACAAAAAGGAATTATTATTATTCCAGATCAATTATTAAAGCAAAAGAAAGTAAAGAAATGATTACAAAAATCATTCTTCAACAACAATAACAACAACAGCAATAATAATAATAACAACAATAATGTTTTATACACACTTCCTAACGGTCTACATCTTTTTTTTCTGGTGTTACATACACCTTCACTGCCCCTCCTGTTCCCAGGGTCCATAACTTGCTTGTTAAGCTCTGCAACGGTTCATTTTAAATGAGTCATAAGAATGTAGGTGCTACTCTTTTTGTCCTGTAGCTGTCTATCCTGGAAGATAGGAGTGATACTCTGCATCACAAAATCTCTACTTTACCTAACTTTGTCTGATATGTTCACTTGATTCTGCAGTTTGTAGTCAAGAACAGCTAAGATGGTAATATTTTGGCTAGTTCATAATTGTGTTTTGCAAAGTCTTTGTGGTGACTTTATTATGAATAAAGGATTATTTTGGATTTAGGTTTATAATTTTTAAGACAGTGACTGCTGAACTATCGATGCTGAAATGATATATAAAGAGGATTGCTGAAGTTTTATCATTCCATGAAGGAAAGAAAGATTAGATTTAATTTTGATTCAAAATGAGCTTTTATGTGTCCTTTTGTCTCCCAGTAGAAATTAGTGAAGCATTTCTATTTCTTATCATTCTCTTTCATTTTGACTCATTTGAATATTTATTCAAAGAATTCAGAGGAATTATTTTTCTCTTCCTTTCCATATATCATCTTTTGCCTTTCTCAGTTCTTTAGTTTTTATTATTAATTTGATGCTAAAGCAGAACAAAACAAAACAAGAAACAGTATATTGATAGTCTATCCTTTCTCTTAAATAGTAGCTTTGATGCCAGGGTAATTAGAACTTTATTTCTTTTAAGGCATGTAGGTGGAAAAAATATACAGTCTACTATGACATGTGGTAGAATACAACAAGATCCATAGCTGTGTACCCACAATTTACTTATTCCAGGACAGAGTATCCATTTATTTTCTCTTATAATTAGATTGTAAATTTCAACAGTGAATGTTCTTTGTCATAAATCTATCTAGTACCCAGCACCATATAGTCCAATTCTACCTGGAACGTCTTAAAATATCTACCATAAAAGTAATAAGTATGGAAGGCTTATTTAGAAATACTGTGTCCCATTTGTCTCTCAGCATTTCCCAAACACAAACCAGCAAGAGACATTACAATACAAAATGATTTTCTTCCCTGTTCTTACTCCCTGAATGATATAAATTCTCAAATGATGCATGTATACTTTCCTGTACATGACACAAAGAGGACACACTGGAATACATTGTTTTATACTAAGGGTTAAGAAAGACAGGATTTTCCACGCTAGTCAGAAGACTCCTTTGAACATGGGAACGTGGTCCTCTGAGGTACCTTTACTGTCATGATAAAATTTATGCATTTGTATTTTTCCTAGAAGTTCTTATCTGTGGAATAACTGGCCTTCATACATGAGCAAATGTCAGCAACTGCAGTATTCATCTTCTGTACCAAAATGGAGAACTTTTGTCTTTCATGTGACTTGGAAATCATTTTATATCTCCCCAGATAAATGTCTGCATATCTATAACTTGGATACTTAATTACTTCAAACCGTGAGGGAAATACATTTATCTCTCTGTCCTGTTCTGTTTACCAAAGAAACATATCTAATTATTTCAGTCTGCCCTAAAGTGAACTAGTACGTGTTAGTGGCTGGCAGGGACTTTATGAGTTCTTCAGCCAAAAGCATAATAAAAACAGGAGAAAATAATGATCTTATTTACAGCATTAAGAAAGAAAAATATGTTCTTTCTTAGCGAGTCTTTAAATTTTCCATGAGAAGTTTATGTTTTTCACAGTTTCCTATTACAGAAGTACCCACAAATTCAAATTGAAAATGCTGGCAAATTGCTTCCTTTTATTTTTCAAATGAAAATATGGTTGTATTCACTGACTCAACCTCTTCTTTCTCTTTTGTTAGTTCTAGCTCTTCTTCTGTGTTCTACTAGGTTTTTGTTTGGTTTTCTGCTCTGTTCCTATTTTTTAATGACCTCCTACAGACAGCATTCAACGGATATTATACAGTACTTATGCTACTGGTACTATCTGTGATAGCAGATTACAGGCAATAAAATGGGGCTTTGAATATCATTCTAGTAACAAGCAGTGAACATTTCTTTTTTAATCAGTGTAATGGGTCAGGCTGAGCTGGAGTTAATTTCCTGTAGCAGCCCCTACAGTGCTGTGCATTGGTAGCAGCAAGGTGTTGATAACACACCAGTGTTTTGGCTACTGCCGAGCAGTGCCGGCACACATCAAGGCTGTGTCTCCAACCCTTCTTCCACCCCCTCAGCAGTAGGCGGGGGGGGGGTAAGATCCTGGGAGGGGACACAGCCAGGGCAGCTGACCCAGACTGGCCAAACGGATATTCCATACCATATGACATCTGCTCAGCAATGGGAAGCTGAGAGAGAGAGGGAGGAACGGAAGGCATTCATTTTTTTTTCAATGTTTTGTCTTCCGGGGTAACCACTACGCTTTTGGAAGCCCTGCTTCCCAGGAAGTGGCCAGACATCGCCTGCTGATGGGAAGTAGAGAATAATCTTGTTTTTCTTTGCTTTGTTTCTGTGCATTGTCTTGCTTTCGCTATATTAAAACTGCCTTTATCTAAACCCAAGATTTTGGAGTGGTCTTTTCCATATTTTTTTTTCTCTCCCCTCTCTGCCCTGCTGAGGAGGGGAGTGATAGAGCTGCTTGGTGGACACCTGGCGTTTAGTCAAGGTGAAACCACTACAATCAATAAAAAAAAAAAAAGAGGAGACAGAGAAAAAAGGGAACCATGGGAGGAAACAATTCTTACCTGAATTCTCAGGATAATTTTATGATTCTTATTGTTTGGTTCTATATGATCCTGTTTAGAACTTTTACAGCTATGAGTAAGAATTACAACACCCATTTTATCTTAAATGTTACTTATATTTTTTCCAAGAATCAGATAACTTTTTCAGATAAGCCCAAACATAAACTCTTTTGCAAAGTTTTCGATACAGCACACCCTGAAGAAGAATCTAGCCTTAACACTTCAAGGGAGGTACCAGCTGAACATGTTTTACACAAGATCCTTCTGTCCAGATGACAAAAAGTTATTAGTATAACAGTCATTCACTGGTTAAAGTTTATAAGAGATTTCTGTTTTTTCATTTTGAGTAACTTCTGATGCAGGTACATTTCTATCCTGCATTTGAAAATAGGTACACTGATTAAGTATTTCACTATAAACTGCTCTTTGCTATATGTGAATATATCACATATCTGTCATTGTCATCTTTACATGTTGAAAGTAAGAAGCTTCTTTTGTTAGCTTCATTGTGACTTTCCCTCCCCTTTTTTTTTTTTTTTAATAAATAGTTTTGTAGTGAAGAAAAGTGTATTGTCTGCACTTTTACCTTGACTGGACTAATATCTCAATGCAGACATAGGACTGCTGTTCAATATACATCCAGAGACTGAAAATATTTCCATGTGCTCAGGTATCTACATAATTTGTGTGGTATAGCTGAATGATTTACTCTTTACTTTAAAAGCACAGCTGGATGTTGTGCTGCTGTGCACAAAAATCCTTTTTTGTAATACTGTGTGGTTAGACAAATTGCCCAAGAGTTGGAAAATCTATAGGTGTTCTTTAGTCCAAGGGACTGAAATTTATATCTCCTATTTTCAAAGTGAATATCCCAACAATCAAGCAAGAAACTATAGATGTCTCTTCTATCTGATGAGGATCTTGACAGGCAGATGCAACAGGTTTTCTATTTCAGTGCAAACTTCTTATTTCAGAGTGTTGTGGTGGTGGGCTTGGTGCCAGTATCTGTTTTATCTATGCTTAGTCGTAGTACAAAACAAGATTTATGTTGAAGTTTTAGTGGCGATGGACCTTGTTATTCTCATATTAAAAGCCACCACTCCCAGAAATTATTATTTTGTTAAAATAAAGTCGCTCAGAAAATAATGACACAAGACTGATTCCTCCATAGTCCAATTTTTGGTTCCTATTTTTATTCCGGTGGTTGTCTAATACAAAATTTTGGTTGCCGAGAAGGCCAACCATATCCTGGCTTGCATCAAGTACAGCAATGCCAGTCACTCCAGGGAAGTGATTGACCCACTCTACACTGCACTGGTGCGGCCTCATCTTGAGTACTGTGTGCGGTTTTGGACACTGCAGTACAAAAAGGACATAAGACTATTGGAGAGCATCCAAAGGAGGGCAACAAAGATGGTGAAGGGTCTAGAGGGGAATATGTATGAAGAGAGGCTGAAGTCTCTTGGTTTGTTCAGCCTGGAGAAGAGGAGACTGAGGGGAGACGTCATGGCAGCCTATAGCTTCTCACAAAGGCGAGTGAAGGGGCAGGCGCTGATCTCCTCCCTCTGGTGACCAGCGATAGAACCCAAGGGAATGGCATGAAGCTTCGTCAGGGGAGGTCAAGGCTGAAGATCAGAAAAAGGTTCTTCACCGAGAGGGTGGTCGGGCACTGGAACAGGCTCCCCAGGGAAGTGGTCACAACACCGAGCTTGGCTGAGTTCAAGAAGTGTCTGGATGATGCTCTCAGTCATCTGCTCTGACTTGGCTGGTCCTGTGTGGAGCCAGGAGTTGGACATGATGATCCTTATGAGTCCCTTCCAACTCAGGATATTCTATGATTCTATGATTCTATTCTATGCTTACCATTTAAGTGTGTTTTTGACTCCTTTGAGAATCACCAATACACCATCTTCGTCTCAGACTTCTAGACAGTTTTCCCATGGGGTGATGACAAGGCTTAAGACTGTAGACTCGTGACAGTTCACTGCGATTACTGTATCCAGGTGAAACTAAGTAAATATTGCAGTATTTGCTGTTTTCCTGAGTAGAGAGGTGTTAAATACTTCAAGTTATTAACTAATTAGCCATTTTTCACAGAATATATCATTTGAGACATTAACACTGGTGAGAAAGTGAGGATGATAAAACAATAAATTTTCTCAACCTGAAAAAACAGTGTGTCTATAACCTATCTTACATGAAAGTCCCTAATGTGCTTGGTCTCAAGTCTTTAATTTCTTTGTTCATTTGCTATTGTGAGGATGCTTTTCTAAAAGTTAGGACTGTGTCTTTGCTTTATTAGACCTGTTGATAATGACCCAAATAACATAGACTGTCCTACCACTCTAACTGTACATATAAACCCCTCCTATTTACACACTTACCTTGGAGTGATATTTCCAAAGACTTACAGTTTATGCAACTGATTTGCAGTAACTATCACCCAGGAAATTAATTTTTAGCAGGAAATACACCCTATAGTCCTGCAACACTACAATATTTGTGAGTATTCTATGTATTCACAATATCCACATTTTATGAAGTCTTTGAAATTTCCATCCTCCCAAAGCACCATGTCTGTGACAGAATGTGCAAACCTGATGTTTTACTTTATTAGCTTTTTTAACTCTTCTGATTTACATGTATGGATTTTTAGTGAAAACACTAGATGGACTTTAAATGCCATCACAGAAGATTCTTTTTTAATATCCTTGCTATTTCCAGTAGAACAATAGCTGCAATACAACATATATAGCAGCTTTAAGGTTTTTTAATAGTCTTCCAGATCCATTATACAAGTCTGTAACTTCAGTTCAGAGTATGCTGAAGACAGTTTACTTCTGAAACCCATAAATTACAGTCAGAAACATTCAGACCAGGAACATTATTTCCCTGGACAGCAGCTGAAGTCAAGTGTCTATTATTTTTAATTCAAAGTGATTCCTGTTAAATGCTGAACTTTTTGATAACTTTGACAAATCTGTATAATTCCTGCTTTAGGTAACTTCATTTAATCCTAACTTCATCATTTATTTTAAATAAGCATTTAAGAGCCTAATGAGGCTATTCAAGGTTTACGAACTTTCTTCACATACTTACATATTTATGTTTGGTTATAGAGTTATGATTTACGCTAGTTTATTGAAAAAGATGTAGGCAGTATTTGTAATTTAGGAAATATTAACAGCCAGTTTTGTGAGAGCAAAGTATAAAAGGAAGAAAATCAGAATCAGCAGGGGGAAAAAAAATATTAGAAAACTGTTGTTTACATTGCATACTTACACTTTTTAGGTATACATATCCTAACATGACTAATATTGATGAGCTTTTACAGCCTGAGAAAGGTGCCAGCAAAACCGTGATATTTACAACTTAAATGGTGGATGCATTCTGTTTTCTAAACAGAGTGAGAGTAACTGTGTCATGAGCGCAAATATTAAACCAGTAGCTGGCTGTGAAAAATATAGACATCATGCAATTTACTGTCAGATGCATGACCAGTGAATCAGTACGTGTTTCCGGGTGAAATGTAAACTCACCAAATTCTTCCTGCAAAATGCTGGAGTCTGTTCTTTTTTTCTGGATTTGGGTTGGTTGGGGTTTTTTTGTGATGAGATTATTTTTTGTGTGTGTGGTTTTTTGTGGGTTTTTTTGTAAGGTTTTTGGTGGTGGTGGTGGTTTGGTTTAATTTTGGTTTGGAATTATGAGGGTTTTGTTTGGATTTGGTTTGTTTCTCTTTTTCTCTTTGTCCAGTGTTATCACAGAGTTATGCTGTTTGCCAGACTTTCTGAATCATAGAAAATCTAAGAAATATTTCTAGTATTAAAGTAATTCTGTGGTTAGACATTCAGAGTCAGTTAGCTGCTTGAAAAAGCGTATCTTAGATGAAAAACAACCACTGTTGGCTTTTATACTGTATTTTTAAAGAACTTAGAGACAGTGATTGGCAGACCTACTTTGTTATTTCCAGCTTTTCAAAGCTGAAATTTTTTTTCTATATCCAATTTGGACTTTCTTTCAATTATTTTGAGACCTAATAAATATTCAAATAAATAATTGCATACCTCTTTATAAAGAATGACAAGGTGAAAATGAAAAAAAAAACGCCAAACCTTTCTGCTTCCTTAGCAAAGTTTATACAGTACAAATATGTTTTGATTTTATCAGAGATATCATCATTCCTTTAGGGGTGGAGAAACTCTAGCAATTTTTTGACAGCTTCATCACAAGCAAGAGCCTCTGGAGTCTGAAACCTCTGTCCAGTGTGCCTGTGATAGAATAAATTAACATATCATTTTCTTTTTCTTTGAAGTTATGGCACTATTTTAGCTAAATGTGATGGAAAAGAACCTAAGTGTTACAAAATGAGAAGATGTCTATATTCTCTAGAGCATGACCTAAAAATGTAGGTGCAGCAATTAACCAGGAAGATTTTTCTCCTTCTGTCAAGGTCATTTCACATTCAATTTATAAAAACAGTAGATAAGTAACATAAACCTTATTCTTAAACAGCACTTTAGTCAAAGTAACTGTGGCATTCAATGATCTTGTATTGTTGAACCTGTTTTCAGGAATATGAGCCCTCTTTTGGAGGGAATGTAACTATCTTTGTGGAAGAGTAATAAATGTATTCAACACTGTGCTTTGTCTCTGACATCATTTAGTTTCACGTTAGTCCAATACAGCTGCTAGCAAACTCCCAGGTATACCTATGACATTTGTGAATCTTAAACTGGAGATCTGTACTAGTTGAAGAAGTTCCTCTGTATTGGGTGAAGATGTGTGGAATTCACTTGTTTCAGAGAAATATCTCCTTTCCAAAATTCAGTGTCAGCTGATTGCTGTTTTGGAATAGAAATAGTTGTTGCATAAAATTATTGCCTGAAGGTCCTCTCTATGTCCTCAGTCTCAGAGTTTAGGACAGTCTATCTTTGGTTAGTAGGTACACCTTCATATATTTACAGGAGCACTTCAACTCAAACATCAGCTTTCCCTACTAACAATGGAGAAAGATGGTGCTTGGAGTGTATGGAGAGTGAAAGTTGTGTGATTCCAGAGAACATGATCTGTCCCAGTGATGACTTAAATTTGTGACAACTTGAATTTTTTACTGGGTATTTTTACGTTAGAAAATTGCTTGCTTTACAACTGAACTCAGCTTTTATCTAGTTCTAATTCAGCTTTACTATCAGGTTTGAATTCAGCTAACTAACTAATTTTACATATTTTTTGCTTCCTTTGGAGAAGTTAAATCTTTGCAGGTAAATTTTAACTCTCAAAAAACCAAACTGTAATTCAAAAGAATATAAGAAATATTTTATAGGTAATATCCCTTTTCCTGTTCCTCTCCTTTCTTACTTTAAAAAGATTGATTTGAAAGGATCCTATTCAGAGAGCAATTACAGACAAGCCATGCTTGACTTTCTCAGACAGCAGAAATTCATAAAACTGAATTCAGTCCCCTGGGGCTGTCTTTTATGGTTTGAAGGGCGGTATTATTCATTCAAAGATGATTTACAAAGTATCTAGGAGCCTGAATGCTGAAGATATTATTTTGAACATCCACAAAAAATATGTTTTTTATCTTTTCTTCTCATTTTTAGCCCAGTTTCATTAAGAAAGGTTTATGCAATCACTTGTTCCATCTGTCATTCCCTTTTCCCTGATAACCCTTTAAAAACCGGCCAATTTAAACCAAATTTGACACAGAAGTACAGAGCTGAAAACCAGTATATGTTTCCAATTTTATGAAATTCACAGATGGGTAGAAAGAAAAGTATATACTGTATTGACAGAAAGGCTGCATCAAGCTCGAGTTACCTGTTCTTTCTGAACTGTCCCATTGTAGGATGATTTGGGTTGGCTGGGACCTTGACGATTCCTGTTCACTCCTGTCCAGGTGATAGGTGGGAAAAAGGAACCAGAAATATTCATAAAGTAGGCAAGGAGCAAAGTGGTAAACTGAAGATATCACAAAGCAGAAGTGTCATAGGCAAAGGTGGTGCATTACTGTGGGAAAATCAATACAAAACTCTGGAAAACTAGTTAGTTTCATTGTTCGCTTAAAAAAATGTGACAAGTCAAAGTTGTTTTGTGAGTTTCCACTCTTGTAAATACTTTTGTGAAAACATTGACAAGAAAATGCGATCCTTAGGAGGTGCTTAGAACTTGGTAATGAGTAAATGCTGGTAAACTCAAGAGCGATGTGATTATATAAGATGTTCCAGTACAATAAACTTACACAAGGGCGCAATCAAACTTTTATGTATCTTAGTGATAGGTCACTTACTAGCTGAAATTAGCATCTCTATTTCAGCACTGTATTTAAAATCTCAGATTACACTGGATTTTTTTAATTTTAAGAATTACCATGAATACTTACACGCACACGGATTTCCTACTTGAAAGCGGTGGTGGGTTGACCTTAGCTGAAGTCCAGGTGCCCACCAAAGCCGCTCTATCACTCCCCCTCCTTAACTAGACAGGGGAGAAAAGGTGTAACGAACGGCTCGTGGGTCGAGATAAGGGCAGGGAAAGGCTGTTCACTAATTACTTTCCTGGGCTAAATAGACCAGACTTAGAAAGGAATTCATCTAATTTGTTACCAAGCAAACACAGAGCAAGCAGTGAGAAATAAAACCAAATCTTAGAACACCTCCCCCAACCCTCCATTCTTCCTGGGCTTAACTTCACTCCTGATCTCTTCCCACTTCCTCCCCAGCGGCACAGGGTGACTGGGATGGGGGTTATGGTCAGTTGCTCATACATTGTTTCGGTCGCTTCTTCCTCCTCAGGGGGAGGACTCTTCCCCTACACCAATGTGGGGTCTCTCTCACAGGAAACAGTCCTCCACGAACTTCTTCAACATGAGTCCTTCCCATGGGCTACAGTCCTTCATGAACTGCTCCAATGTGGGTCTCTCCCACAGGGTGCAGACCTTCAGGAGCAGACTGGTCCTGTATGGATCCCCCATGGGGTCTCGAGTCCTGCCAGCAAATCTGCTCTGGCGTGGGCTCCTCTCTCCATGGATCCACAGGTCCTGCCAGGAGCTTGCTCCTGCATGGGCTTCCCACGGGGTCACAACTTCCTTCAGGTGGCTACCACTGTTGTTGATTGGCTCAGCCTGGGCCAGCAGCAAGTCCATCTTGGAGCCAGCTGACATTGGCTCTATCAGACACAGGGGAAGCTTCTAGCAGCTTCTTGCAGAAGCTGCCACCCCTTGTGGCCCCCTGCTATCAAAGCCTTGCCACACAAACCCACAACAAAAGCCATTTTTGAAATTTTGTACCATCCTTTGCATCTCTCAGAACATGTCTGGTTCTGAAGGTCACAATGAATGAGTAGTGGACATTAAGGTTCTAATTTTTTACAATAAATGTTTCATGCAGAATGACTTTTGCATTCTATACTGACATGTCTCTGTGTGTGCTTGTCTTTCTGCAGCACATAGAGCACTGTTGAAAACTTTGGAAATAAAATCCAGAACTGCAGGCTGCTAACAAAGCACTTCAGTGCATAACAAATGCAGGTGAACTAAAGGTCAAATAATGTTTGACATGCACCGGTACATTGCTATGATTTGATGTAGACAAAAGTAAATGCATTTAGGCAGAATCTAGTGTATGATCAAAGTCAAACGTACATGGTTTTAAAATTTTTGAACCTCATAAAATCTCTTTTGAAGTTTACAGAATCTTAATAAGCATTTTTTTTCCCCTTTTGAGACTGTGGTTTTTTCCTTGTGCTTGTTGTTCTTCTGAACCTACCTTTTTGTTTCTAATTTTTGCTGTTCCCATAAGCAGCATTCCTAAATAATTTTAAAAGGCTAACAATCTTGCCAGTCTACTGGACAACTGCATGAGTTTTAGAGTTGGTTTTTAGGTGGTTTTTTTTTAGGTTAGCTGTCATTTGATTAAAATCAGGTTTTCTGAATAGCCAATAGCTTTAAATTTGAAACAAAAATCTTACTAAAACAGGATTGCGGGGAGGCATTTGGATCTAAAACCATAAAAAGACTATGGCTGGCAGATCCATCTAGCTGTTGTATTCAGGAGTTCATTTAGGTCAACCTCTTGCTCAACGTAGGGCTAAATTCAAAACTAGAGCTAGATCACCCTTTACCTTTTTAGAGTGAGCTTTGACTATGTTATGGATGAGATTCCACTGCATCCATGGACAAGCTGTTTCACACTTAATTGTTCACAGTGTGAAGAGGTTTTTCTTTATATCTAATCATAATTTTCCTTCTGGCAACTTGCGTCTGTTGCTTATTGTCTTATGCACCTCAGAGAGGAGACTGGCATCTAACAGCTGATTTTCTAGTCTGCACTGCTCATTCTAACTTCCTATGGTCAGTAGATGAAACAGATATTTACATATTCAGTGATTCCAGCCAGTCATCTCCAGCACAGTCTCAATGAGCTGAATCACCTCTGAAGGTGCCTATTTCTCTGACTGAAGTTGAAATACAGGTTAGTTTTAGATAAATAACTCTTTCTGGTAGCATGGCTTTAAATTAAGCTGAATACTAGTGCTTCACTGGGATCAGGAAGAGATCCACACTTATTTCCACCTTTATATCTTTTTCTATCTTTATGCCTTTTATAATTCATATGTCAATGTTATATTAGGATGATGAATCACACTTTTTTTTACCATAGTTTGTATGTGGATCCTTTTACTTTTGTTATTGACTTTCTCTGTTTTGACTGTAAGTGTTCTGATTCTGTTCAAATATGGTCTGGAAGTAAGTATTGAGAAAATCTTATCTTTTGTGTCTGAAAGATCAAACCAATGATTAAAAGTCCTGAAGACTAGAGAGGCAGTTTCATTATAAAATTTATAAAACCTTTAACAAGGCTACTAAATAAATAAAGTTTCTATATCAGCTTTCCATTTTGGAGTATCGGAAGACTGGAATGTTTTCGTGGAGGGGTTTCATGTTTAAGAGGCATGACAAATTTTGGAATAGAATAGCTTTAGTTCAGAGAACCTAGAAAGACCTTGTTTTGATTGATGATTAAGTAACCATCAAATTCTCATCTCTTCAGTTAGAAAACTGCAAGATTGTCACAGTTATTGTGCCATCGATAAATTATCAGTGATGCACTGATGAGTACATTTATGGGAGGACAGATGACTGTATTAACTTAAGCACAATAAGCTTTTATTTGGCATAATAAGAAAAAGTACTAGTTTATATTAATTTGGGTTTTTTTCTATTGTATCCTACGTGATTTCTTTAAAACTTCTGAAAATGAAAATTGTGTTACAAACCAGGAAAGATAAAATATTTTAACTGATTGAAGAAGGTTAAAAAACCCTGGAATTTTTGGTGGTTCTTGTCAGTCAATAGATTCAATTTCCAAATATATTCATAAAGTTTTCTAGTTATGTCCATATTTATGTCCTAAATATGTCAGATCCAGATGGTTTTCTTACTTGTTTGGTTTTTTGGCCTACCATTTTCTAGTCTTTCTAATATATTCACCAAGATGAGGTTAAAATACGGTATAGGAAACCATCTTTGAAATCATGGTGGTTATTATACTAAATCAAAAGATGGAGGATTTTCTTTGTCACAGTAAACTGATTGGTTTCTCAACACATACTGTGTTCCCAGGAAACACCAGTAACTCTTACCCACTTTATTTACCCACTTTTATTTGAAATTACAGTTATTTCTTAAAATAGAACTCTGCATTGTCATATAGACATAAAAAGGTCTGCCTCTGTTGAAAGCCCCTGTAGAGATGTTTCGTGGTTACAGTACAAAATATACATCCGTACTTTTGGGAAAGGAAATTTATAGTGGAGTTTTTTTCTGCAGAAAGGCATAGTACCTGAGACACACTGTTTTTTAAGTCCACTAGCAATAGATTTTGTGTATCCCAGTGTTTTGGAGGCAAGGTTTTGGTAGCGGGGTGCGGGGAGGCACAGGGATGGCAGCTTCTGCAAGAAGCTGCTAGAATCTTTCACTCTGTCTGATAGAATAGAATAGAATAGAATAGAATCATTAAGGTTGGAAGAGACCTCAAGGATCATCTAGTCCAACCGACCCCCCCCACCTATTAACCACTAAACCATGTCCTTCAGTGCTGCATCTAACCTTTCCTTAAATACCCACAGGGACGATGACTCCATCACCTCCCTGGGCAACCTGTTCCAATGCCCAATCACCCTTTCAGTGAAGAAATTTCTCCTAATCTCCAATCTGAACCTCCCCTGGCGCAACTTGCAGCCGTTCCCCTCTAGCCAATGCCACTTGGCTCCAAGACAGACCCGTTGCTGGCCAAGGCCGAGCCCATTAACAACAGTGGTAGCACCTCTGAGATAACATATTTAAGAACACTGGAGCAGTTCATGAAGGACTGTAGCCCATGGGAAGGACTCATGTTGAAGAAGTTCGTGGAGGACTGTTTCCTGTGAGAGAGACCCCACATTGGTGTAGGGGAAGAGTCCTCCCCCTGAGGAGGAAGAAGCGGCCGAAACAATGTATGAGCAACTGACCATAACCCCCATCCCAGTCACCCTGTGCCGCTGGGGAGGAAGTGGGAAGAGATCAGGAGTGAAGTTAAGCCCAGGAAGAATGGAGGGTTGGGGGAGGTGTTCTAAGATTTGGTTTTATTTCTCACTGCTTGCTCTGTGTTTGCTTGGTAACAAATTAGATGAATTCCTTTCTAAGTCTGGTCTATTTAGCCCAGGAAAGTAATTAGTGAACAGCCTTTCCCTGCCCTTATCTCGACCCACGAGCCGTTCGTTACACCTTTTCTCCCCTGTCTAGTTAAGGAGGGGGAGTGATAGAGCGGCTTTGGTGGGCACCTGAACTTCAGCCAAGGTTAGCCCACCACACCCAAGGACACATTTTCTTACTAAGTAACTTATCCAGTGTAAAGATGTTTCAAAGATGAGAAAGCAAAGTTAACAGCTTTATACAGTTTACAGGTGGAGATGTGATACAGAGGAGTGATACTGCAGATATTTGATTCTTTACAGAATCTGAATTCATGATACAGTGAAAGTATCTATATGCAATCAGATGATAAGATTTTATTTTCACTATGTCTAAGTGTGATATTTATTTGTGTTTATAAAAATATGAGGTATGTTTCAGCATCTGAATTTAGTTAAACTTTTAACATTTTAAAGTTCTTTTTCATTCCTTCGCTGACTGAGTTTACATTAAAAAAAAAAAAAAAGGAAAAATTTACTTTAGATGAAAAGAGTAAAATAAATATCTTGTCTTCTCTTATATTTCCCCTGTATTCCTGTAGGTTCGGTAGAAACCCAAAATAATACATCGTAGAAGAAAGAAAAAATAGAACAGCTAGAGCTGTGACCATTGCTGATAGAGCTTTTGTCATCTTTCTTATATCTTAGTTATCTAGCATGCAGAAAACCTGGCTTCAGTTTTCTTTTCTGACATAGAAAATATGTCACATCTTAAATATACATTTTCTTCTCTGATCTTACATTTTCCTCCTGATCTTCCATTTTGATAATTATTATTCTTGTAGCCCTTTGGAACAAACGAAATTGATCCCAAGAAAACTATCTAGAGAAAATGATTTGAAGTTGGTAGTAATTTTGAAGTTACCTATGCTGCAATGTTACAAAGTTCAATTTTCCTCAGCAGTTATTTTGCAGCTGGTATCTTGAAGTCTTTGACAGACAGTCAAGTTAAAAAATCCCAGCAATGCAGCAAAGTGCATGGAACTCAGAAGTGATGATGTTCCCAGATTCTACTGTCAGCATGATATTCTCCTCCAGAATCTTGTCTATGCCTTGCCTTCAGGCTGGTAACTGATAGATGGAACAAAGAAAAAACTACATTAAATATCCAATTTTGTATGCTTGCTTTCAGCTTTGTTTAAAATAAAGCTGGAAAGAAGTGTTAACAATGCAGAA
Organism: Psophia crepitans; assembly: GCA_013399095.1. Classification (NCBI taxonomy): domain Eukaryota; kingdom Metazoa; phylum Chordata; class Aves; order Gruiformes; family Psophiidae; genus Psophia; species Psophia crepitans. Next base: position 69,030 of record VWZZ01005980.1, read on the forward strand.
AAGAAATTAATATAGACTAGAATATCAGACTAAAGAAGCAGTTCGTTCTATTAAATTAATTGAGGGAGAGATTGATTTTTTTTATCTAATATAACTGTGTGGATGACATTTCGTAGTTACCAAGAACAAGTTACCAAAAGTATTCTGTGAATTCTTTGTAGTGCTACAGCAGTCCAAGTAAATGAAACATTTCTGGACAAGATTCTAAGTAATGGAATTAGTCCCTGGTTTCACGGCTGTGATTCAGTCTGATATGTGATACAACATTCCAGTGTAAACTCTTGCTACAGTATAAAAACACTTTAAATTGAAATAATTTGTTTTCTTTACTGATAAAATTTCAAAATTTTATTTCAAAGAATTTTTCATTCAAATTCAGCTGAACTCTGATTCTATGATTCTGTGAAAGGCAATTCTTAGAATCTATACCACACGAACCCTTTGAAATGCATGCACACAAAATCAGCTCTTAGTGTTCAGTTACTTCATTCATTTTGTGCACTAGACAAGTTCAAATAATGTGGAGCTTCTACTCTGGTGGTTGGTGGGTTTATTTGGTAGAGGAGTTTGCTTTGTTTAGATTTCTAAAATGCCCTCTTATCAATGATCAAGGTTTTAAATATAGATTTTGAAACTGCTTACATTCATTAACAGGGCCACAAATAATTTCTTTAGTATAGGGTGAGCTTTAATTAGCATATGCAATAGAACCTGAAAATAAGAGATTGTTCAGGAATTCTAAAATACTAAGACACTGCAACAGGACTCATAGCAGATGTCACTATTGCCTTGAATCATTAACAGTCATACATTATTAATATTTTTCTTTCTTTTGAAGAAAGTAAATAGGAAAATATCACAAATAGCAATATATGCAACTGTGTAATTTTTGTCTAAAGGTCAGTAAGAACACTCTTTGAACACATTAACCAAATCAAATACTGTTTATGTATAACTTGACCATGGTCTTAGATGTTGCTCAGTATTTACAAGGCAAAGAACACCTTGACATTGAGGATGGGTAGAAAGCAAGGGTTTCAATGTTTTTTTCATTAAAGTTATTATTTTACATTATATTTTGAGAAAGCAAACCAACTAGATGGAGCTCAGAGACTGCTGCTGGTATGAAAAAATAAATAAATAATGGCCAAAAACCTCAAAAAAAAACCAACCAAAAACAAACCAAAAAACCCACAACCAAACCTGTTTTAATAGCATCTAGTTTTCATAAGCAAGGGCTGTCATGGTGAACATTTTCATGAAAGTTTGAAAGCTTTAATATTAATATTATGTGAGCCATGGAGAACGGCAGGGTAAGCAACATGGCAAAATATGTTCAGATCTTTCTCATTTCATGAAGTGCTGTGCAAAATATTATAGCAATGCTGAAATCTACCTTTCCATTCTTCTAGAAGATTCTCCTCCAGCATGGTGATGGGAATTGCTTTGTACAATGATCTTAATAGTAATAATGTAGTGCAAAGAGATCTGGGACAAAACTTCTTATTACAACAAGTATGGCAAATGTTTCATTTTTGTTTGTGGCAATTTAAAAGAAGGTTGATTAACAAATTTTGTTAGTACCCATCTTCTTCAGGTTATCAGTTCCACACCTCTGCAATGTCTTTATCCTATGTATAACAGCTGTTGCTATTGCTGTGGTGGTGGGTCTTCATTATTAAAATATTTGTAAGATTTGCATTTATTCTTTCTCAAATTTACCTTTTGTTTTCGACTATTTTCCAATTTTTGTATGTAAACATTTGTCAGACTGGTTTTTCTTTCACCATTAAGAACAGATTGATTCCATGGAAACTGACATTTAGAGTGTTTCTCTGTTTGTGAAAATTATTGCATATGCATGTACCCCAGTAATTCTACCATGCAGTTTGTCATATGTTTTGACTATATAGATGCTCTTCGATCTATTGTTCTGAAAATCTTGCCCTTGTAGACTAACTCCTTTTCCTTTCTGTTTGAGAAGTAGTAGCCATTTGGAATTAATTCTCTCAGGCACCCACAGAGGAATGTTTATTGCTGAAGCTTAAGACACAACTAGGAACTGATCACCATATGTAGAAGTAGTTGAAAAGAACAAGGTAGATGCTGAAAAATGCAGAAGGTACTTACATTGAATTATATTGTCTTGACTATATTGTACTAATGACAGTGCAAAATGGAATATTTAGTAATTCTTGTACATAATAAGCAGTACTTTGTGGAAACAAAGCAGGAGATCTCTAAGAGAACAGAAACTCAGAGCTGTCCTCTAGGATTCTCAGAGAAACGCTAATCTGATGAAGTAGATTCCTGTACTCGTTATTGTTCTTGTTCAAGAGGTTATAAAATGACTAAAGTTACTCAGTTGTTTATTGCTTCTAATTTAATGTTTTGGGTTTAAGTTGCATTTTACTTAATGACAAGAAAGTTTTATATTTCCATTTTCATGTGATTTAAAGTTTTTCTATAGGTCTGTACGTGATCTAAATTGGTATCACACTAAGCAAATCCATAAAAATTTAATTTAAAGATGCCTAAAAATTTTGCTTCTTCTAGGGCAATTAACAGAGTATTGTTTTGTTTTAACTTGGTTCGGTATATTAAATTTATAAAATCTGACATTATTAAATATATACAAATTTAAAAATTAGTAAATCAGAGATCAGAGAGAAGTAGTGCAAAGAAATGCAATTTGGAACATGATATATGAACAGACAGAGAGTACAATAGAAAAATTATGATTTATAAGACAAGCTGTATTTCACAGCATTCTTTAGGTGATATTTTTAACATATATGTAAGAGTTTGGGGGTTTTTTTGAGACCAATTCAATCAGTTACTCATGGCACAACTTTTTTTCTGTTTCATATTAGCATCACAACAAAGAACAGGCCTTTGCAGCTCTTGCAAAACCATCAGTCAAGCATGCATTGCACTGGTGAGCCATAGAGCAGTTTTTGAATTGTTAATGTCTTATTAAATGTCAGTATGATGAATTGTCTTTTGAAAGATGTGGCAATGTCATCCTTAGACAGACGCAAGGTTGTAATGTATATTGAACAACAGTATTTGCATAATGTTCTGCTGTCAAACTACTTTAAATTCAACCATTAAAAAAATAGAGCAAAAAAAATTTTAAGGTTTAATAAAGCTGGAATATATTCTATGTGAGCATCTGAAATATTGCAGTTCTGTATCTAATTGATAAACTATATGTTTCAGGTTATTCTTGAATCTGCACTATCTCCTGTGGCTGACAAGTTTCAGTATTAATTATCAGCCAGTTCATTAATTGTGTATATAAGATTTCTCAGTGACAAGCAAAATTCGTTCTCATTATTCTTTAACTAGAATGGTAACAACTGAGGGTGCAGCAAAAAAGATTAGAGTATCATCAGCAGAAATTGTTCCGAGTCCAGACAATTGCATCAGGAAGGCATCATAAGTCCAGTGGCCGTGGTGGAGGCAAAGAAACTGCTGGTTTTTTCAGTGTTCAAGGATCTGTGATTCCTGGACAGGCAGAAATGTTCCAATGTGTCTAAGCCTGCTCATTGGCAATCCCTCTGACAACACAGATTTTCACACCCTCATGAAAGTAGGAAATCTTAATCCTGGCAGCAGTTTAAAGGAAAATATGGGCAATGGTATGGTGGGATTCAATAGCAGATGGCAAATACATTATTTTAAAAAGTCCAGATATATACTGTAGAGTATAGTGGTACAGCATGCATCAGTAAAGGATCTCTTCCACATAACCCTTGATAAGAGGAAAACAAATTATATTAATACAGGCAGAGGAAACATTAAATAAACTAAAAGGACATTTAGCTTACTGCAGGTCTTAGTCTATCATCATCAAGTTCCAGCACCCTCCTTGGTGGTGTAGATTTTCCACAAAGAGTCCAGCTGAAGGTCCTCGAGGTTTTTTATTCTCTAGTGATTTTTGAAGACTGGGTCTTCTGCTATAAGTGACATCTTTGAATCCTTCCACTAGGCAGTTCATATAATATCAAGTATATGTAGCGCCCATCAGGAAACAGCAAAACAACCATTTTCCAGTATGCTGTAGAGAAGGAAGACTGCATTTTCTCAAGTGTTTTGTAAATAGTTTGGGATTAAACCTTCTTTTCCAATTAAAACAAAGAAAAAAGCAAACAAAACCTAATAAAAATAAAGTAGTCTCAAATACCTGAACTGAGGATATGTAAAGCCCGACCAGTGCTTTCCTTCCAGTCTCAAAACCATCAGGTATAAGAATACTCTTCTTCGAATCTTGTTGGATGATTTAGGAGACATTTTATGGTGACTGTCATTGGCGTCTAGATATATTTGATTGTTATTGAATAGCAAGGATATTCTTACTCATTGATCTCAATTCCTTTTTTGGTAAAATTCATAGAATAGATTATTTGCTCTTATGCCCTAATTGGCTCAAGTGTCTGTCTCTAAAAACATATTTTTGTGAGTAATTAGGCAATTGCAAATCTAGAACTGCATTCCAAAGCTTTTATTTTTTGTAGTTCCAACCTGGACTGATTTGTCATTTGGCATTTTAGAGGCATTTTTAGGAGACATGTCTTACATCTCTCTTACTGTGTTAGAAACTGCGATCTTTCTTAGAGTACAGTCCCAGAGATTCTTTCACTTTGGTTTGATAGTTCTTGGAAGACATGAAGGAACAGAGTGTGGTTTAATTGCACAAAGAGGAGGGGATGTGGGATGGAGGGTACAAAAAGGGGTATAAAATAAAATTTTCATTTCAGCTTTCAATAAGAAAAAATACTTAAATTTCCTATAGGAGTTGCAAATGATGTTACAAGTTTCAGTGGCTAAACATCTGTTAAGACCTTAGAGCTGTACCTAAAGCTATTTTAATAAAAATTATTATTAATCTATTTATATGCATATTTATAGCCTAAGCCTCTTTATGATACCAGTAAGATGCTACTACTTTCTTCACAATCTTTGATAAAGAACAAGTATTTTTAAATCAGTTTTTTATGTCACAGGCCCATCAATTTCCCAACGAAGTGTGAAATCTCTACATACTGTATGTCTTTTACAATAGGAGTAGTTCACAGAAATATTTCTGAGATTGCCACAGAATCAAAATGAACAGTCTGAAAAAAACAATCAGAAGTGTAGGTGGATATGGGATTAAGTTTTTCTTGAGGTTAGTTTATAGAGTACTTTCCCTTTCCAAAAAACTGTAGAGAGAGTTCTGACTGAAGATGTTGCAGTAAACATTTTACAGTGGATCTTTTTCGTAAAAGCTTCAGGTATATGATTTATGAAAGTGAATATCTCTGCTAATCTTTCCATACAATGTCAAAATCCAGAACGCAAACATCAGCAAAGTAAAGGGAAAAAGATGTACTGTAGGGGAAAAGTAATCTGTGAGGCAGATTATTATAGTTTTTTCTGGGCACATCTACAAAAAGGGAGAGGAAGAAATGAGATTTTTGTTTCCCCCAGGTCTTTTAAAATTATTTTTATATGAATCTATGCAATGGCACTAAATTTTAAATACTGTTTCAATTTAATAGAACATATATAGAAATAGATGTAGTATAAATGTTCACATGGAGTTCATATGGGCTATGAATATTCATATGAAATATTTGAATTTTGAATACTGCATGTCTTTTCATCCATGTTATACTGCCTTTAAGAGAATTAAATTCAGAAGGATGGATAATAGTGAGATAAAGTTTCATCAACAATTAAAAAAAGACATTTGAATCTTCAGGCTTTTTACGGCCACCTGTGATTTACTTGTTAACATACCTGAAAGTCACACATAGAAACATGTGTCAATATACAAGATGGATTAAGATAACTAAATTACACATCCTGTGGAAACTGAAATTAGAATGGCAAAAGGAACAGTAATTCAGCAATAAGAACTGGACGATGCAGCTGATATTGTGAGGAGGGAGATTTAATACTATGCTTGTTCCCTGGGAAGTACTATAGCAATCTTGAATCTATGATTACCAACACTATCGTAATTCTATCGACAATTATCTTGAACTTCATAGAATTTTTGCAAAGAAGTTCCCTCTGTTACTTTGACCTTGTTCATTGTGACAAAATTGTCGTGGTTTTATCCCAGCCAGCAGCTGGGCACAATGCAGACGCTCGCTTAGTCCTCCTCATCGAAAAGAGGGAGAGAATTAGAAGGGTGAAGGTGAGAAAACTCATGGGTTCAGATACAAGAGTTTAATCAGTGAAGCAAAAGCCGCGTGCACAAGCAAAGCAAAACAAGGAATTCATTCCCCACTGCCCACGGCAGGCAGGGGTTCAGCCATCCCCAGGGCAGCAGGGCTCCGTTACGCGTAATGGTGACTTGGAAAGACAAAAGCCATCACCCCGAACGCCGCTGCCCCGTCCTTCCTCTTTCTCCAAGCCCCTTATAAACCGAGCCTGACGCCATATGGTATGGAATGTCCCTTTGGTCAGTTGGGGTCAGCTGCCCTGTCTGTCCCCTCCCAACTCCCCGCACACCCCCAGCCATCCCGCCGGCGGGGCGGTGCGAGAAGCAGCAAAGGCCTTGGCTCTGTGTGAGCATCGCTCAGCAACGGCAAAAACATCTCTGCACTATCAGCGCTGCTTCCAGCACAAACCCAACACACAGCCCTATACTGGCTGCTGTGAAGAAAATTAACCCTCTCTCAGCTGAAACCAAGACACAAATATTGATTAGATATTTTCTTGAAATGTCTCTGTGTTGACAGTAACAACAACAGAGACCCTGATTCAGTTTAAATTTTTACTTTTAATTCATTTACCTCTGTGCTTGTTTTAAGTGCATTCCACATATACATGTGTGTGTGTATGTGGATGGGTGGTGGTGTGTTCAAATATATCTTACGAAGGAAATACAGACCTAAAATTGTCATTTTTTCTAATGTTCTGGATATTGTTTTAGCTGTAAATGAGACTAACTGAATTTTGTATTTATAACTAATACAGTGGTTTCTTTGGAAATATCTCAGAATACCTGAAAAATACATACACCTACAGTCTAATGCACAGTATTTCCTTGTTTAGTCCAAAAAGGTCAATACAAAAATTAAAACACAACCTTGTTGATAATTAGGATCAACAAAAAAACCTGAAATGAATTTATATACACATATATGTGTGCATATATGCATATACACAGGATCCTGAATAGCCTATTTAGTCTATGATCTATCAACTTTCATCAATATAAAAACATGAATGTTTCTTGGTTGCTTTTTCTTTTAATCCTATGAATTTTGCTTTGTTTGAGAAGTTGAACTTCATTTCTTAAGGAAGGGAAATCCTAGGGAATAAAATAGTGTCTTGAAAAGAAATATAAATACAGAAAATATGCTCATATTAATGAAACTCACCCTTCCTAGTAGTAAAATAGATGGTCTGTCAGGTAGTCTATTCCTCTTATAGTTTGAGATAACAGATAGTTGGAATATGAATAAGGAATGAATTTGTACACCTTTATTCTAAATAATGTATCATTACTGGTTCTTTTTCTGTGCAGAACTGGATGGAATTAGTTTACTTTCTAGGAGGGTATTGGTTTTATTTATTGATGGGATTCTGCAACAAATTAATTCCTCATTGTATTTGTTATCATATAGTATTCTAACCATATATTTATTTTATTTGTATAGAACAGCATTGTTGGCAATCAAATAGATCGTTTGATCTCTTTTCTTGTTGATTAGTCTTAGTCTGTTATTACTGAGTCTGTTTGCCATGTTTATGAAGCCAAATGATGTCTTGTGCAAAGATTGTTATATTTATACCCATTAGGTGGTTGACTTTTATAAAAACTTTATTATAGAGATATATTATTTTCAATTTGTTTAAACTGGATGTCGTTTCACATTTACATTAAGAAAATAATTTGGAATTTATGTGTGGAATGTAGCTGCAATCCAGGATTCAGTTAAGACCGAGGCTTAAATTTAGGTGTGTACAACCACATGTCATTGTAAGAGCTGCTCTGATAGCTAACGTTACCAATGGAGCCCAGAGAACTCTGATGCCTAAGGCACTGTTCAGCTACCTAAACATAGTTTCAGTCAACCTAAAATCTGTCATGTGGTCTCTGGATCCCATTTCAGCAAGTCACATGTTCTCCCATAGGCTCCATGTCACATCCGCCAGCCTTGTGTGAGTAAGAGACCATTCGGTGCTGCAAGTGGTACTTGACATTTCTGCTTAGGAAATGACATTCCGCGTATGATATCTAAATGGGTAAATCTTTATCCTGCTTCTGTCAACTGCATTTTCTCTTCATGGCCTATAATAGAAGATTAGATATCAAGTTCACACACATGCATCTAATATTAGTTGTCTTGATTCTGTAATGGATCCCACGCAACCACCTGTCATATTGTTTCTGGATTTGATTCACATCCTTCAACAGCTAGGTCTCAGATTAAGTTGTGTAGCTAAATATTCATATTATCATTCTAAATCTCTTTAGTTTCTTTCACTCATACAGGTGTGAAAAGGAAATTCTTATATTATAAACAGAATATTGAGAATATCCAGCAAACCAGCTACAGAGATTCTGAAAATTAACAAAATGTATAGTTCAAAATAGTATCATATAAGGACAGTAATTATAACTATTATCTGGAAAGAATTTCAGTTATCAGTCAATATATAATTTGAACACACTTTTATTCCTTTCTTATTTTGATTTAAAAAATTAAAGAAGAAAGTTAATAAAAAAGAAAGTTAATAGTGTAATGGTTACATGAAAGTAAAGAACTGAAGATTTTGTAGCTACTATAATAATACGAATTTTAACAAATTATAAATGAGGTAGAAGAAGGAAGAAAAACACATGAAAAACAAATATACACAAATATTAATTGCATGGCTCCAACACCAGTACCTATACAATAAAGTAAACACGTCCTCTGGGAAAATATTGTATATGGGAAATATTTTTCTTGAAGTTGCTTTTTGTCTATCTGCCTTTTTATGAATTTATATGTGTCAGATCTCTTGTTGCCCTGAAGGTTGTAGCCTCCAGAGGGCCATTACTATACCTAATAACTGAAACAAAGCAGTTCTTTTACAGAATTTTCTCCACAGTACTGTTGTATAGCTGAACATATCTGTGTCACCTACTTGCCTCAGCAATATAAATGTCAAAAATACCTTACTTTTGTATAATTCCTGTTGCTATTTCTCATTATAGAAAAAATAAACTTTTTGTCTAAAATTACAATTGAGATCAGTCTAAAACGCAAACTCCAATTTTAATTTTAAAGATACAGAACTGACAGTTTTTCTGCAGTTTTTGTTCCATTCCACTGTTCAGTGCTTAAACATCAGTGACACAATTTGCTACATGCGTATGATACAAATATTGCTGTAGCATATGATGTGCTATAGTCCATGTTAATATTGAAAGTATATGTGAATATTCCTTATTAACATATGCTAAACCCTGTCTCTAATACCAGAACTGTATTGAAATATTTACATAGGCATTAAAACTTTATTTAAATGACTCTCTAATCACTTCACTTCGAAGTATCTCTTCCTAATTCCTGTTTTACCTATAAATTAATCAACAAAAGAGAAGAGGTTCTGAAGAAAAACAGTTTTAAAGTGGGTCCCTGAAGTTTCATAAAATATGTGCCTTATTCATCTGGAATCCCAATGAGACTCAGTCATTTTGATTTTGTCTGCTTTTAGCTTAAATGTAAGAGTATTAATAAAAAGTTCATCCCTCAAGACAAGTCTAGTGTTACTATTCCACAAGGCAGAATTTTATTGATTTTGAGTAATCCCTCAGATCCTTGAATTCAGTGAATAATGTGTTTGTGGATCTAATAGCAGACTTTATAAACGTATGTCCTGTGGAGGACTTTTGCTAGGCAAGACAGCTTCTTTCCTTCTGTGCTGTCTCAGATACCTATGATTCTCACGGCTATTCTCATCTCCAAGACTCTTCACCATTATTTTTGTTTTGAAGCTGAGCTTAGTTTCTCATTTCAGCTACTCATGTGTCTCTCTAGGTTTTGTCTTCTCCAGACTCACTAAAAGAACTATTGGGTTTATGGAAGCTTGTTGTTAATACACACATTACCAAGGATTATTTTCTTCTAACCCAGTTTATTCTCTGAATCTTCCTTTTTCACATAGATGCCCTATTTTCAAAGAGCTTAAAAACAATTTATAGATTTGTTTACAGTATCTAATTATGTAAATATGTGACAAAATGAGACAATACAAAACTGTAAATATTCTTTGATTTATGTGTTCCAAAATCCAGTCTCCTAGAGCTCTGAACTGACACAAAAACATACACAGAGAAGGACTGTGTGTGGGGAAATCACTTGGTATATAAGAATGATAGTAAACATATTGATTACACCAAAAAGTTGGGGTTTCCTTCACTGTCCCTTTACATCCATTTATTTAAGAAGGACTCAGGTTAGGCTGACCTGGCTTATTTCTTTCAGATTGCCATTCTGCATTTGAACATGTCAAATGAAATCTCTAACCTTTAAGACTGAAAAACAGAAATAAAAGCCTTTCTGAGCTTGAACAAACTATAACTATAACTGAATGTTTTGACAGATTCTGAAATGATTTGTAATAAAATGTAATTAAAAAATCCTGTCCTTTCATCTCAGTGGTGCCTGTTTATGTTCCAGTAATAATAACATGAATTTTAACATTTACTGTTCCATTAATGATCAAAGTATTTTAGAAAGAAAAGATTATCATATGATGAAGCCTGCCTCCTACTGTGTGAACATAAATTTCACCAACATACTTTATCAGGATAAAATCAAAAGGCTAGGGAAAGCTTGAACAAATTAATATCACTGACTATGTCTGAGGAAAATGTGTTCCCTGTAGAATGTTTTGTTTGTATTTTATCCAGCGACCACTTAATACAAAATTCATACTAAGTCCAAGGAGACAGGACTGGAAGTCCTATTCCTCTTGTTTCTAGTTCAAAATGCTCTTCAATGACTATAGGTACGTGATCCTCTTCTTTGCTCTTCAGCTTTGCCCATCTTGCATTTTTTCCTACATAGAGACATATTCTCAGGTGTGAAAACTGAGATACTGGAGAAACACTAATACTTCTTGCATTGCCCTTAACAAAAAGCAACAGAGAACCCTGTTAAGACATATTTTGTATATAACTGAGTCCAACAAAAGAAAATGTGACTGCAGAAAAGATCCTGTCCCACCAAAGCAAATTGGCATTAATTTCCTGTATTCACTATCAGGGAAGGAACCAGCACCACTTTATTTATCTTAGTTCTCACTTACTAAGCAAAAGACTGTCCATCTGACTCTTATTTTTGTTAGGCAGTGTATACCTGGTACAGGCATCCTGAGTTTTGGCTCCAAAGCTTATATATCTTTTATAGAAAGGCAGGTGGAATTGCTCAACTAAAAAAGATAGCATTTGCATTTTGAACCCTGAGTAACTCCTAAGTACCAAAGTAAGAATTCCATTTAATAGTAGTGGAGGAAGCAAATTACGTGCAACTTGCTATTTAGGAAAGTTAATACTACGTCCCATGTTTTCCCAATCTTCCCCTTTTGTTATAATGCTGAATCTAAGGCTTTTAGTAGATAAACAACTTTCCATGGCCTCTCAATATATTACGAATCTTATTTTAGTAGAATAGAATAGAATAGAATAGAATAGAATAGAATAGAATAGAATAGAATAGAATAGAATAGAATAGAATAGAATAGAAGTGCAGTATTTCCAATTGGAAGGGAACCTACTATGATCATCTAGTCCAACTGCCTGACAGTGCTGATTGAAAGCCTCTGGCATCCTAAACATGGTGAATATTTATTATAATTGTCATCTAGAAGACAGACAGGACCACTTTTAAAGAGCTTGCATTTCCGAATCCAGTACACTGCTGCACAAATTTGTTTGTTACACTATAGTAAGTGTGGTGATGCCTTTCTACAGCTTTACTTTTCTCACCAAATAGCTATATGAGAATGCAGGAACAAAGTACATTAAAGTAGTTTATAAAACAATCATACTGTGGAATGAAATACAAAATGACATCTTTTACGGTAAACACTCTTCATGCTTCTTGGAGTGTGTATTAATCAGTGATGTTGTAGCACAACCAAGAAAATATAAGAAAGTAGATTCGTAGAAAAATTATTGTTACAGGATGGGTTTCTGAGCTTTACTAGAATACCATTAAGCTCTATACACTTCTCTTAATGGTAATTCAATTTTGCTTTGTTAGAAATAAATCTTAATTATGATGGTACTTGTACAGCACTTAGGAAAACCCTATGTAAAAAGAACAATCACACACCTATTCTATAATAAAAAGAAAATGAATTAAAATGGAGAACAAAAATCTGCCATAAATTGGCAGCATACAGAATAAATGGTGATAGAGCTGAATCCTTTATTCTTACTGTTTGAACTGAAGGAGACAAAATGTGATTTCATCCACTTACAGATAATGATTGGCACTGTATCAAGAAAATTGCCCAGCTACCAATATAAATCCCTAAAGAAAGCATCATTATTCAGTGAAAATGTACAATTTAACATTTCAAAACCCACCGCAAGCAAGTGACTGTACTTTCTTACCTTGTGTTATATGTAAGATCCATAAAAAATAATGAGGCTCTTATGTTTAAGAGCATAATAAAATCATAGTAGTGAACACAGATATTTTTCTGATACATTTCTTTGAAGTAGTAATTCAGTGAAAGAGAATACTACTGTTCCTGGCTGACCTATGCCCATCTTTTTGTGGATGCTTATATACTAAACTCATAGGAAATGCATGTTTTACATGGTGAGATGAGTTGCCTGGCAACAACATCAGTGCCAATTTCTCTTCTGTATGTAGTATGTGTCCATGTCTAGAGTGCTATTTATCTTCATTAGACCTAAGTAATTTAGGTTGTCAAGTCTCTGGTGACCATCAGGTATCTGATAACCATATATTTTGTGCTTGACCAGATGCACTTACAAGCAAAAGAAGAAAACCAAAACAAAAAAAAACCATAAACACTCTATCCCGTCTTTCCAGATTATGGCAACATTAACACCACAGTGCTGCTACCCTCTTCTTTGTTCCCTATTCTGATTGGTATCCATTAAGAAAACCATGAAGACCAAGCCTTAATCATCAACCCTTTAAGCAGTAGCATTGTTCTAACAATGACTTTCTTAACATAACCATGTCTCTTGCATTTCAGTTAAAAATTCTAAGGATACTTTTATCCAGTGTATCACCCAATAACACTGACAAACTGATTAGTCACTAAAGTCAGCTCTGGATCACTATACACACAATTTCACTCCATTTGAATAAACAACCAACCAACCAAAAAAAAAACCAAACCCACCAAAAAACCCTAAACAACAGCAAAAAACCCCCAAACCATTTATATGTCTATATGTCAATATATGTCTAGGAAGCTGATAAGAAGGTCTTTTAAACACTAGGTTACAATATGACCAAATACTTTGAGAGTGAGTGTTTAAATAGATAAGATTTTTTCAAAATAACTGATGTATCAGCTAACCAAGTCTTTGGAGATTTCTTAAACACTTGTAAATTTTAAAGCAAAGCATCCATAATTCCCCATAGAGATAGGCTTTCAGATTAGAATTAATTAACTGAAATCTATTGGACTGGGATTTAGTTATGTCAGGACATTCATAACTTATTCCTTCTGGATTTATAATTCATAAATCGATAATTTTTTTTTTTGAAACTGACTACAAATTAGAAAAAAAAAAAAAAGATTGTTTTCTTTCCTGGAGATTAGAAATATAATATGCTCCTGTTACTCTTTTCCAACTGCTTCCTTAGTTCTCTCAACTTTACTTATTTGCGTAAGTCATTTCCCTTAAACAGGTAACCAATTACATTCTGGATAACATTTCAAAGGCATGGTCCTATTTCTTACAAGAGCCATGTAGTTTATGATTTAATAAATTTGCTATAGGTCTGTATGAGTGGTCCAAGGAGCTGAATTTATCAGACAGGGATTTTGTTCTGTTGTTTAGAAGCATAATGCACACCACCAAGCTCACACTAGTAGTTGAGTTTTATTTGTAAAAAATTTACACAGTGTTTTCAGAATCAATAAGGACATTTTTTATCTTGTAATTCTACTGACTATACTCCTTTATATCATGCAGCTACTTTGCTTGGATTTTTAACTGAGTCATACATAAGAACATATGGACTTTTTTTGTTATCTACTAGGACATTTTAGCATTTTGAGATAGCTGCATATGTAAGTAGGTGGGTGGGTAGATAAGAAGAGAGAAAGAAAGAAAGAAAGAAAGAAAGAAAGAAAGAAAGAAAGAAAGAAAGAAAGAAAGAAAGAAAGAAAGAAAGAAAGAAAGAAAGAAAGAAAGAAAGAAAGAAAGAAAGAAAGAAAGAAAGAAAGAAAGAAAGAAAGAAAGAAAGAAAGAAAGNAGACTGGAATGTGAGCTGTTATCCTGAGAAAAGTGTTGTGATAGGAATTTCTGCATGGCTTCCATAAGCTTTATTTTTTTCCAATTTCCAATTCTTAGTTTCCTGTATGTCTGCATTTTTCCTTTTACTGTGTGTGTATATATTTATTTTCACAGTCAAAATTCTGCCTTTTCCAGAATGATTCTCTGTGGGAAGGAAGGAAGGAAGGAAGGAAGGAAGGAAGGAAGGAAGGAAGGAAGGAAGGAGGGAAGGAAGGAAGGTCATCTTTATTGAAGGCCTGGCATCTTAAAATAATATTAGTAGCTTTTTCTTGTCTTTCAGATGTTTTTATTATACATAAAATTTCTGGGTTTGTGCATTTCTTACCATATATTGGTCATTTAAAAGTAGTTTGGCAAAAAATAAACTGTTAATGGGGCATCAATTTCCTAACCTAACAAATAAAGGTGAATATTTACGCAGTCATTGATCACAGCCAGCACAAGTTTGTGAGAAGAAGGTTCTGTTTAACAAAATTAGTTTCTTTTTATGACAAGGTCACCCATCCAGTTGACCAAGGGAAGCCAGTTGAAGTCATTTTTCTGGTTTTCATAAAAGCTTTTGATACTGTTTTTCACAGTATCCTACCAGACAGAATGTCCAACATACAGTCTGACAAACACATAATGCGATGGGTGAGCAACTGGCTAACAGGTTGGGCTCAAAGAGTTATGGTGAACAGGGTTAGATCAGGCTGAGGGCCAGTGACTAGTGAGGTTCCCCAGGGCTCCAGTTTAGGGCCAGCTCTTTTTAACGTTTTCATAAATGACTTGGATGCAGGACTAGAAGGTGTTGCAAGCAAGTTTGTGGAGGATATTAAACTGGGAGGAGCTGTTGGCTCCACTGAGGGTGGAGCTGGAAAGATTAGAGAACTGGGCAATGACCAGCTGCATGAAGTTTAACAGGAACAAGTGCCAGATTCTGCACCTGGGAAGGGGAAACCCTGGCTATACATACAGGCTGGGTGATGAGACCCTGGAGACCAGCCATGCTGAAAGGGACTTGGGGGTCTTGGTTGACAGCAAGTTGAACATAAGTCAGCAGTGTGCTCACTCTGCCAGGAAGGCCAACCGTGTCCTGGGGTGCATCAAGCATGGCACTACAAGCTGCTCTACGGACATAATTGTCCGTAGACATATTGACATACGGACATATTGTTAAGGAGGAAAATACCATTCATGATATTTTTCAGCTAAGGAATTAAAGAAGAGAAAATCTAAAACTACATTCAGTTCCAGGATTTATGATTATTTCTAGATTTCAGTTCATGTGAGCTGAGTGAATACATATTGACTGCCGTTTTAACTCTGCAATGAGTAAGCTGTACCCATGGTATCCTACTTTTTACAATTAGAATGTGATAGAGAGAGAACTTGGATGTGCTCCCTACATCGGTGTTCATGGAAGTCCAATGGGATGGATAAGACCAAGATTGTACATGACTGTCTTGATGATAACATAAAATAAAGCAAGAAAGCCCTGGACCTCTCCCCTAAGCAAAGATATGAAATTGGGGCATGTCATCAAAAGAAAATATTGTATAGCAAATTAAGAATACAAATTTCAAAATACTATACTCAGGGACATCTCTACATTTACTAATATAAATTGACATTCTAGTTAGCTGTACAGTTACCTCCTTATATAAACATTGTGTCAGTGATTTTGCATATGGGTGGTGAATGTGAAGCGAAAAAAGCACAAAGGAACTGTAGGCATAACTGGCTTGTTTAAAACCTTTCTGGTGAGAACAAAGGTCTTCAATACGAAATTGTTAAGTCTGACCATTTGGCACCCAACAGGTGTTACCTAGTTAATGGGATATAAGAAAATTCCTGTAGAAATAGAGACAAATGATGCTGCTTTAGTTTTTAATGAAGCTAGCCAATGATAAATGCTGATGTTTGCATTATAGATTGAAACATGAACAACAAACTGTACGACTGTATGCTATGAGATCAAAGGAAAACAATAATAAATGTGGAGAAGCTACAAAACAGTAGCAGTAACGGAGTAGGAAGGGGGAGGGGGAAGCTACTTAGTTGTTCAAAAAGACACAGGTGCAATTGGCTCTTCAGCTGCAAAAAAAAACCAACCTCCTTTCGCGGCTCCTTGTTGAGCATCATTGTCAGATGTGGAAGTCAAAATGGCAGATGGGTAATCTGGAATTCAAAAAAAAAGGTTGTAAAGTTATGGTAAAGATGAGACCATCTGCTTTATCAAGGTCATCCAATAATTAAGGACTTTTCAATGCAGAAGGGGATAAGTAAATGGGGCAGTGATAAATAAGAACACAGGGAGACATAAACCTGTTAGACAGCAAGGGATAACAGAGACAATGGCAAAGTCCAAAAGCCCAATGTTACTAATTCATGAACCATTACGAATGAACCCAGGCACAGCTTTTGAGAAAACCACCTGGACTTCACAACTGACAAGAAAGGGAAAATAAGAGGAACATGAGGATTTGGGATTTTTGAGGGGGTCTGTGAGACTATGCAAAAATTTATTAGAGGAAGGGAATCAGGAAGGAACAAAGAAGGGAATAGACAGACAGGAATATAAGAGGTGCCAGTTGCACGTAAAACATTTTGAGTCAGTACATTTGTCCGACCAAGCCCTGCATCTGATCGTCTGTCCTATCTTTCTGTTAAATCCTTTCTTAACTCTCTTTCCGTGTAATCTCACCCTTCGTCCTGTGCATCTGAGTGCTGTAGACTAAATGCCACCTACCGTTGAGGTGAATGCGAGTGGATTTGGTGTTAACAACTAGAGTCCAACCAGGATGTAGGTGCCCAGTGGTGCCACGTACTGGAGTTAGTAGGGATCTTAGTGACAGCTAAATGTTTTTTTAAAATGTTTTTTTTAAATGTTTTTTCTCCTAAATATTATACTAAAGGAACAACAAATTATTTTTCAGTTTAAAGAAAAAAGACCATCTTTGCAAAGCACCTATATGTTTACTTGCAGTATCTCAGTATCTCATTCTATTTAATGCGTACTTCAGTATAGCATTGCCATTACGAAGCCTTATTCAGGTCTTTCTTTTCTTTTTTTTTTTCTTTAAAAAAGCTGCATCTTTTTCTATCACTTGTCATCTTCCTCCTCTAAGAATTCTTTTCAATAATTGGAAGATTTTCCCAAGTTGTTGTTAGGTGTTATTTTTATAAGTCACGTGCAATAGTTCATTGCCATATTGTAATAATAATCTGCACTAAGTTTTCCAGAAGTGATTTATTAATATATCTCTCAGGAGGTTGGAAGTACGTAAACTTTAGCCTTATGCTTGACAGTACACTTGATGCAGTTGCTAATGAATCAATAAGGTATACTCTCATGTGTCCTAATTCCAATTAAAATGTTGCAAGTATGTGAGATGAAGCTGATGGCAAGGTAAATAATTATCTTTAATAATCAGTGTGTACATGCATAAATAAATCTACACCATTATAGTTGGTTGTGTGAGATATTTTATTTTCTCTGATGTTCCATAAGACTTGAGAACTAAGAGTTCCTTCTCTTCCATCTGGGATAGGAAGACAGAATTTTAAAAATCTATTATACAGGGTTAAAACTAGCGAAAATTGCCTTTAAGTAATTTACGATATTGACATTTTTCAGAAAAAGTTGCCTTTCTCACAACGTTCCAATGGCATCGTATCTGAATTATCTGCACATATTTTTTCTTAATATTTGTAAATCTTGTTTACAGAATTTTTGAGTGTTTTGAACAATTTTTTATAGTATAGAAAAATCAATATATTCCATGTGTTTGGCTGAAATTGTACAAGTAAATTTGACTGGGATTGGACATCCAGAAATCTTTTTCTGCATCCACTATATTTGCAGAATGAATGTGATTCGTATGCAAAATTTTTTACTTTTTTTAAATATAGCCAATTCAATATGAAAATATTAAATTTTCTCAGTTTTGAAGATTATAAAGGGAGCTATATCCTATTTTAGGATCCAAAATTTGGACAGTAGGAAATTATTTACTCTGTGGCAAGCTGTTGTTCATTTTAGGCAGTCAATAGTTTCTCCCTGTGAAGAGAAGTAGCCTCCTTTGTGAACCTGTTTGAAGACCAAATACTCTACCTCTCTCTGTTGACTAATGAAAGTCTAGGTACCTAATATTCCCATTAGGATGTGCCTGGAGTTAATGAAAGGCATTAAGCTCAATAGTTTGTTTAAAGAGGTGATTAACCCCAGGCTGCAAAGTAGTCATTTCTTTACTTGGAAAGCAGTAATAGTTCTCAAAAAAGTGAACAACCGTATCTTTTTTTAATCACTTCAAAGCACCTGCACAGAAAGATTTAAGAAACTCTCCTCAAATTGCACACACTTCCTGGTTACTATGAAAGTATCCCAACCTAATGTGATGAATATGATGATTTTTTAAGGCAAAGACACAAGACGTTTTTAGGGCATTTCCTGGAAAGGGAGTTAGAGTGTTTCAGGTAGAGGAGGGCTGGGAAGTTGGGCACATATTCTAATCTGGGGTGATGTTAAATACCAGAAAAACTACAGAAAACAAAGAAATTCCTACCCCAAATATTAGAACTTATTCATATTTTCTTGGTTTAATTCCCTGTTTTGACCACAATTTAAAAATGTGTTTTATGTTAAATTCCATACATTCCAAGTACATTAAATAGCATTAATTTTTTGTGTGTGTGTTTTTTGTTGTTCAGGGCACTTCAATTTGCAATAGTTTCATACAAGAAAATGGAAATAAGGCTAAGAAAATTATCTTAAATTATGTTTTGCCTAATTAATCTGCTTATGAGTCTTATTTTTTTCCTGTACTGAAAAGGAAGATCTTTGTACGGGGATTTTTTCCTGTGTTCTGTAGTACATGAAATTAATGAAGAAATTCTGTGCATGTAATTTATTTAGTGTGTGATCTTACCAATATAACATGATGAGTACTAACATGATCTTAATTTTACCACTGATGTGATAAAAAAACTGAACATGAGTAAGACTAGCAGAAGTAGCTCTTCATGTTTTCTGCAGTGCAGACTCTGATTTACAGCTGAGACTCATATGTTTTAGTCATAATTATTTATTTTGCCCTACTCCTTGCCAGTAAAGAAAAGGGTTAAGAGAAAGCGAAATAATTAGATGGTATAAAGAGAACTATTTCTGACCCTTAAAATGTAACCCATTTACCCTTGTAAATGGGGCCGAATCTAGTTGGAGGCCTGTGACTAGTGGAGTCCCTCAGGGGTCGGTGCTGGGTCCGGTACTATTCAATATCTTCATCAGCGACCTTGATGAGGGAACGGAGTGTGCCCTCAGCAAATTTGCTGATGACACTAAACTGGGAGGAGTGGCTGACACACCAGAGGGATGTGCTGCCATTCAGCGGGACCTAGATAGGCTGGAGAGCTGGGTGGGGAGGAACCTGATGAGATTTAACAAGGACAACTGTAAGGTCTTGCACCTGGGAAAGAAGAATCCCATGTGCCAGTACAGGTTGGGGACTGAGCTGCTGGAGAGCAGTGTAGGGGAAAGGGACCTGGGGGTCCTGGTGGATGGGGGAATGACCATGAGCCGGCAGTGTGCCCTGGTGGCCAGGAAGGCCAATGGCATCCTGG
>VWZZ01005980.1:89352-145698 GCA_013399095.1 Psophia crepitans
TAAGGAAAAACTTTTTCACTGTGAGGGTGACAGAGCCCTGGAACAGGCTGCCCAGAGAGGTTGTGGACTCTCCTTCTCTGGAGACATTCAAAACCCAACTGGACGTGTTCCTGAGTGATGTGCTCTAGGTGGCCCTGCCTTGGTGGGGGGGTTGGACTAGATGATCTTTCGAGGTCCCTTCCAACCCTTGTGATTCTGTGATTCTGTGATTAAACAGGGCATCTCACAAGGTATGAAGCTTTCTGCTTGACAGCGCTGTACAAGTAGGTGTTCCTCTTGAATTTTATCAGTTCTGCTGATATCTAAAATACCAGGCTACTGACCGGGGAAAATAGAAAAATAATATATTTTTATTTTGGTTTATTTATTTGTGATAAATATAATCTAACACATTTAAAATGTTAAAAATAAATTAAAAATTAAAAGGTATTCCAAATTTAAGGACAGATGTTTACTTTATTAATGCACAAAGTAAAATATTTAACATTAGAATACTCTTAGTGCATGTATATATATGTGTATCTATAACTATAGAGAGAGAAATACATAAAGCTGAATATTTGAGCTGAACCTGCAGGCTTTCTTGGCATCTATAAAAAAAAAAATCTGGCTGAAATAAATACCTCAGTAGTATTTCTAAAACTACATCCTGCTTTGGCCATTGGAAATCCTAACAGAAAAAACATTACTGTACATGGACATATAGCTACATATAATCCTTGTATTACAAAAATTCCTTGCATTTTCAGGTAAGTAATGAAGTCAGATTGAGAAAAATCAGATTTTAGGTTGAATTTTATCATGATCTGGACCATTCCTTTTGTAGCATATAAACTAGGATGATGATTATTATTATTATTGTTATTATTGTTATTGTTATTATCTGCCTAATTAGGCAGAGTTCATCAAAAATTAATTAACCAAACTTTGTGGAGCATTTGCTTGTTACATTGGTAAGGCTTTCTAAAGATTCTCACAGATGCAACAGAAAGCACAAAGTGCCACTATTGTTCCCTTCAGGACACCAAGACTTATTTTAAGGATTGTATTCCATGGAAAAATAGATTTTTAAATGTATTGGTGGTGACGTAATAAAAGAGACTTATGTATCAGTCTTCACTCAACATTGCAATTTTAACTTATGCTAAGTTTTTGTTAAACTTCATAACTAATAAACAAGAGGGTCATTAAAAATAATAAGGGATAATGGAAACAGTGATAGAAAATATGTTCTGGACCTCACTGATTTTTTTAATTTCTTTTCTCTTGTTTTCCAAAACTCATTTTAGATAGTCACCTCTGTATAATTTCACATGTTCAAAGCGACTTTCATTGCAAAATACTTTTCAAATGTACATAAAGTGGAATGTTTGGTTATTGTTTAAACCACTTCCAAAATGTAGCCACCTTTGGAACAAAATGCAAAATATACTTAACTATTGTGCAGAGGAACGTAACAGAAGTTTAGCAGACAGGACCTGAAGTAAAGTATCCTCAAGAATTTAAATAGGCAATGTATGGTTTTCAAGCTATAGTTTCTCTAAAAGAACTATGGAAATTTCATACTCAAGAAGCCCACATTGACTGTTATTTATGATCTCCTAATTTGTTACAAGAATGTAGGTATTTTTACATGGTCTCATTTTGCTGAGTTCAGAAACTTAAATTTACTGAGTGGCAGTAATCTATCTTCACCTTCTTCGATAACTGACTAATTTTTTTTTTTCAGGAAAAGAGATCTGTCTCACATTCAGATAACTGCACATTTTTCTGAATTGATATAAAACATACTGAGTGGATTGTTTTGGGTTTTTTTCTTACTGAATCACTAGAAAAATAAAATGGCTGGAGTTCAACCATTGCTATGTTTAGAACTTAGTGGTCTTCATTTTACAAACTGACATTTTTAACAAATTACTATCCTTATAAAAGTGTAGGTCAGTTAACAGGAAGTTAAAAAAAAAGGAAAGGAAATAGAAACCAGTAATTTTTCTTCATTGTTTTAGGATCTGGAAATAGAGCTATGTATGCTGCTCATCATGACATATTTCTTCATTAAAAGAAGATATCAGCCATTATTGCTGACATTGAACTGAGCCATAGTAAAGGAGAGTAGGAGAAATATCTCACTATTTGGATAGGTCAGTTTATTTTAAAATTACTTCATTCAGTGTTTGGATTTTACAGTTTTCCTATCTGGTTGATCAATTATTTCTTCTTTAATGTCTCTGAGGTAATTTATGTCCCTTTGTATTAATCTCATTCTAAAATTAAATAATCTAGTTTCACTGTATCTGATAAGACAGTAACCAGTACGTTGCTTTAAGCTCTGATGGTTTTGAATATGCTTTGCCTGTTCTCTCTAAGTTTCATTATTTTGAGTGAGCATGTATTGACAATATTTGAATATAGTTTGGAAGTTCTATGCTGTTAGAAGATGAACGGAGTTCATGGCTTCTCTAGGGACTGATCTGCAACAGAAAAGCAGAGGAAAGTCATCTTGATGAGAGTGTGTTGCTAGTAGTTTTCCCCACATTTATATTTGACAAAAGATGATTCTTCATTAGCATTTTAGTTTGGAGCAGTAATATATTTCTGAAACAAAGCCCCTGATCCTCCTCATTTATTGTGATTGGTTTTGACTGCAAAGAGTATATAAACAAGATTATTTTCAGATGAAAGTAAACTGGAAAATCCACTCCAGCTGAGCACCACATGGTTTTTCGTAGTACAGACAAAAGACTCCAAAACAGTAAGTGGGGTTGTGCCACTTACTTCAGTGCCAACCAAGCACTCATACTAAACGAAGGTTTTCAAACCACTGAGAACATTCATCATATCTGAAATGCTATATTACAAGACAAAACAAGTTTGTGCTTTAACGTTTTCTTTCAATCACCAGCTCTCAGGTTTTACAGCTCATTCTTTTGTCTTCCACAAAATTTTTTTCTTGTCTTGATACCATTTCCTGTCGTCTTTGCCTTTTCCTTGGCTGCTGTATCTTGTTAGTGAACCCCTTCCATTTTCTTTCTTTTTTCTTTTTTTATATTTTTCCTTGTTGCTTCTTTTTTTGCCAAATTCTCTCTGTTGGGCTCACCAAAGGTTCAGTGTGGTTTTATCTGTGGTTGTGAGAAAAAAACGTTTCACTTCAGTCCACCTGAGGACTGATGGCCTGGCCCAGCGTCAGTCTGGCTCCATCCGCACAGCCCTACCCAGCCATCCCAGGGCTGTATCAGACATTGGTTCCCCTCACCAGACCAGATCCTGACCCTCCACATGTGGACTGATGTTTCAGCCTGAGCCTGGCCCAGGCTGGTCCCTACAGAGCTACAGAGCTGCCCAATGCCTAGGGCTGGTGCTGCCCCAGCACCGTCCAGCTGCAATGTTACTGGCTGGGGAAGTGGGTCTGGTTCTGTCTGCCAGAAGCTGCCCTGCTGCTCCCCATGGGGTCCCTCCACTGTTCCCAACCCCCAATCCTGAGGGAGCTGCTGGCCCTTGCGGCACTCTGGCACCGACTGCGTTTAGCCCAGATGGTCATACTAACTCAAGTGCCACATAAATATCCACGTCCAGGTGAATATAGGGTCTTCATTTCCTTGACCTGTTAACCCACTTGTAATCATCACACTACTTGTGGAAGTAGACTCAGTATCAGAATTGTGTTTTAAACCTTTAGGGAGAGAGTATCTAATCCCTATTGTGCATGGTATTAAATATGAAGATGACTGCATAGTCATGAGAGTTCAAGTGGGTATGTATGTATTACCACTTCCTGTGAGGGCACAGAAATTACTGGAACGTTTGGGAACTCTCACTAATAGAGATTTGCTGTAGACTGACATTTTTAATGAATCTCTATTATTTAAAATAGTTAAGATAAAGCATTTTTTTTTTAAGAGTTACTTGGTTATTACAGCATCGCATCAAAGAAACTGACATTTTATTTTACAGATAAGCCTAAGGAAAGAACTGCGCTAACTATTGTTAGGCTAATCGCCCACTTTGGTCTCTTCAGCCAGAAGTAATTTCTTTCCTCTTTTTAAGACTATCAAGTTTCTTGTCATAGGCTTAGACTGATTAGGCTGATCTATCTTTGAACCATGATTTTAGCAAAAATGAACAGCCCATTGTTCTGTTCTGCCTCTTTTGAACTCGAACAATGAAATCAGGAGAGGAAGGCCTGGCTACATTCTTGTGTGAGAAATGCTATTCTTCAGTCATTCTTCTTGATCTTGTATTCAGATGTGGAAGCCTAAAAAAAGTGATGTGACAATAAGCATCGTTCTGACTGACTGTACAGCTTTATCAGAAGATGAAATATCTTCCTCATTAAAATAACAGCACTGTAAGTTGCCTGTGACAGTAAAGGTTATGTAGTTAAACTAATCTGCTGCTTTTTGGTTTGATTTCTTGGAATTGTCTCTTCCATTTTTTGAACCTTGAAATTGAGATGTTTTAAATTTATATTGGAATGTACTTCATGCGAATGAGAAATCTAGTTATGCTTCTTCACACCTTCCAGACCTCCTGCTCACCTCCTTTAGCACTTTCAAGATTTTACAAGGTACTCACAAGGGTATCTTATATTGAAGATGGAGGATCACAGTAATGTTTCTTAACATATACATGTGCACAATTTTCTGTTGTTTTTGTTCCCTGAAACACTGAAGAACATCATCATAAAGTTTAAGTTTGGTCTGTTGTCATGGACTTCTAGTACATTTGTCCATAAGAATCAGACCTTTGAAACTGAAATATGAGCAGTCATTTATTTGATACTAAAAACAATTTCATGAGATAACTCCTTGCAGATGGATACAGTATGTATCACAACGAGCATGTTCACCTATCACTGACAGTGACTGTGGCATACGTCCATGGATTATTAGCTCATGCAGTTTAGTTTTTAACAAACTATCAAAATTACTCAACACAATGTTCTTGTTACCTCCTCATATAAAACCGTGAAAAAAATAAATAATCCAGCCCATTGGCTTTTTTCCATAGATAAAGTACTCCTTACTGAATGTTTTTTTTAATCCTTTTCCAACTACAGAGACTCTAGTTTCCTTCCTTTCAATCTTAGAAATATATCTTGGGGGTTTTGTTAGTTTTATTTTAGTTTTAATTTTTATTCATGTTTTTCAATTATAAAATTATGTTTTTATT
The DNA here is from genome assembly GCA_013399095.1 of Psophia crepitans. NCBI lineage: Eukaryota > Metazoa > Chordata > Aves > Gruiformes > Psophiidae > Psophia > Psophia crepitans. Next base: position 94,522 of record VWZZ01005980.1, read on the forward strand.
TTTAAAGGAAAGCTAAGGGTCTTCTTCCTAGGTTTGAAATGCAGTTCTGTTAAGAGGAGGGTTTTGTGCCTTCCTGCAATACCTTAAATTCATCAGAGTTAGATTTCATCTTGGTTTATATATTATTATACATCTTTCATACAACTCTAATCTAAAATTAATTTTTAATATTTAGCAGAAAATGGAAAATAACTGTGATAAAAGGTACTATACATTTGCAAAAATACCAAATTTATTTTTTACGATTGATACTATCGCCACAAATATAAATATTTGACAATTATGAAATATTGCAGTTCCTCTAAGAAATTGCTAAAACCTATGTAGTTTATGATACTGTCATCCTTAATTTATTTCACAAATTGTACTAACGCTTCTTCACACAAGGTCAAAGTTTCACCACAAAGATTAGTTCTTTAGATAATTCTGAGGCTTATATTTTTTATTTTGTCCTATCAGACTCATTAAAATCACTTTTTATAACCTGAAGAATTATCTGACTATATTTTTTGTTGTCATTCAAGTCTTTTGATCTAAACAATATTCCCCATTTGAATTTTAAGTTTGCATTAATCTTCTTCTGTTGTATGCATTAAAATTAGTCATGCTTTTGGTATTAATCACAAAAGCATAATATTGTAAATACTACTGACTGTGCTTTTTTAATTTTAAAAAAAAATACTTTCCTTGCAATGGCATTTCTATACAAATCGGAAATGCTACTCTACTGCACAGTGCTTAAGTAGAAAATTGCAATGTACATTCTCAGTTTTACAGCTTTAGGTATGTTTTCCCTTCACTGGGTCTGACATTGAAGTTTGCAGAGGTTTTCTTTATTATGATTTTTATTTGACTTTTTCTTTGTGTGAATACATTGAAAAGGGTATTTAATTGTAGCACTGATGTAAGATATCAGAAATGATTGTCTTCAAGACGTAAAAAGTCCAGTTCTCTGTGTATTCATGCTGGGGTTAACTATGAACAGTAAATTGAAGCTGATAGAAACCAGGCTGACAACAGGCTGGATATGGAGTTGTGGTTAATATGGAGGGAGAATTTTATGCTAAGTCAATGAAATTTTGATTTTTGAAGACAGAATTATCTTTACAGTGATTTCAGCATTTTGTTTGAAAATTATTTCCTAATTTAGAAGTAAGTGAAAACAAGACACTTCTGGCAGTCTGAGATGACAGACACCATACCTGTTACTTCTGTCTGAGGTCATTTAATACTATTACCCTGTTATATTCTGTATACTGTTATTTCAGTTCCTCAAATATTTGCAATCAGAAGAGGAGCATTAAAAAGCAACAGAAGTTTGGTATATAAAGTGGGAGAGAAATTATAAAAGCAGACAAAAGTTATTTATTCAGTAAAGACACAAGCAAACAATCATTTCTTTCATAAAATTCTTTAGACAGAAAGGGAAAGTTATTAACACTTACCTTAGGGAGCACAATAATGCAAATTTCTGAAATCTGATCTTAATGTCCACTTCAATGAATGGTTTCCCTTTGTGTAAGATCCATATGTGGTGATATGAGTTAAATAAAATAAAATATTTTAAGGGCAGGTTTACATGACTGAATAGGCCTTGTTATAAGTTGTACTGGGCGCAGGTGCCCAGGCACAGGCAGCGAGGGCTGCAGGAATCCCCCATGAGGAGAGGCGGAGACTGCCCCGTGATGGACACAGTCGGTTCCAACCCATCCCTGGAGTGCAGCGCTGAGCCCCGCAGCCAAGGTGGAGGTGCCTCAGGGACAGCAGACTGAAGGAAAAGGAATATGTCACACAGAAAGTGGAGTGGGGAAAAAAAAAATTGAGAAATAGCCCTGTGAACACCAAGGTGAGAAGGAGGAGGGGGAGAAGGTGCCCCAAGCACCACAGCTGAGATTCCCAGGCAGTCCCTGGGAGAGGACCATGGAGAAAAAGAGGTATCTGCACCCTATGGAGGGTGCAGCCCATGGAGGATCCCATGATAGAGCTGGGGAAAAGTGTGAGGAGGAGGGAGAGGCAGAGAAGCTGCTGTGGTCTGATTCCTCATTCTTCTTCCCTCTGCACCCCTCTGCTTGGCATTGTGCATAGAGGAGTTGGGAATGATGGAGTTGAGCCTAGGAAAAAAGGGAAAGATGTTTTAGGGTTTTGCCTTTGTTTCTCACCATCATGCTCTATTTTTAAATGGCAATCATCAAATTCTGGGTTTTTTTAGTATTTTTACAGTTTATTAACTTCCTGTTAAGTGTTTCAAGAAATTCTGTGTGTGGAAACTTTGACACAAAATGGAACTTCTTCTTTGATTTTGATTGATGCAAATTTTTCTAATTGTTCTAGAGATAGAAATCTATTTAATATGTCTCATGTATTTCTCTGCTTCGATCTGGTTACCTTACACACAGTTCTTAGAGTAACCTTAGATGATTAGATGACACGTTTTTCTTCACCCTGTAAAATTTTAGATATCACTTTTCAAGACTTACTTTCTTTAAAACTGTTTTTGTTCTTGTAAAAATCTTTACTTGTTCTGCTAGTGCTTTTTACTGTATTTCTTTTTTCTTCTGAAGACTGTTCAGTAAATTAGTCTCATTGCTTTCTTTGTATAGATCATTTGCTTCTTATTCCTCTTCACCGCCATTGAGCATTACCAGGTTCCATGGCAGCTCTCCTTGCTGCTGCCTGTTTTTTTTCCTCATGTTCACTTTCCAAGTACAAATCTTGCTTGCTTCTCAGTTCTTCACTTGGTATTGTTCCTATTTTGCTGACTACCTCTGAAAAAGATGTCTTGATTATGCAACCTTAATCTGCTCTTTTCTTATAAAGATTTAAGGGGAAGTGTTCAAATCGTATAAATAAAATTTTCTGGCAGTGATATTACATGTTATTTATTCTCCATTGGTCATATTAAAGAATGATTAGGGCATATTAGCTTAAACCATATTAGCAAGTAGTGGAGTTCAAAGAGACATCAGACATCTCCAAACCATGCAAAAATACTTGCAATGACTGGAGTAGGTGTGCATGTACTACAGATGAGGAAACAGCAAGCCATACAGAGCCGTGGTAACAATGACAGGAAAAAGAGAGTGATAGTACTCCCTTTTTTCTTCCACATCCTGCTGAAGTTAATTATATACATACCTATGTATTTATATATATGTATAAATATAAATATGTACAAATAAATAGAGGTAGAGCTAGCTATAGATACATATACGTATATAATAAATAACTTGCACGGGGAAATTTCCCACTTCTATTAGTTTGGAGTGCTCTCAAAATATTTCTAAGTGCAGTACAATGGATCTTGTCTATATAATGGGAGAAGGTGTGTTATGTGACAAATTCGGAGAAGTATAATCATTTTAAGGGATACAGAAATATCTGTATATACATGCATATGTACAAACAAATATGTGCACTTATAATCTACCTTTCTTCAAACACATTTTCGTTTACTCTTAAAATATGCACTGTCAAAATACATTAAAGAAGTTCATGAATCAATAAGTTTCATCATGAACATTTCAGCTTTAGAATATTGAAATGTCTGAAGCACTTTTCTAAGAACCTCTAAGCATACATTACAAAATTGTTTTATTCAAGTATATTTCTTAAATAAGATCAGTTCCACATGAAAAAAAGTTCTCTTAAGATCTTGCAGATGAGATAAAGGCACTGAAAGCAATGTGCATTTGCAAAATGAAGCTTTACAACTAGATAGGCCTAATCAATCTGCATAGTGCTATCAGTGATTGTAGAGTCTAAGGCACTTTTTTCTTAAGCACTATTTCAGCAATTGCTAACAGTAACCATCACTCTGGTTAAATTATTTCTTTTCCTTTTTATCTTTTTCAAAAGTTCAATTCAGATTGTATAGAAGTTGGAGTATATACATATAAAATTAAGGTAACAAATTAAAAGAAATTTGGCAGATAATACGGTAGAAATCAATGCATGCTAATTAATTTTGAGGTAGGTTAAGTCAGTTTCTCTCTTCAAAATTAGCTATTTTGTCTGAAAAAGTTTAAGACAATATTTCAGATTTAAAAAGAAATAATTATGCATTGTTTGCTATTGTTACATTTTTAATCTGGAAGAGATAAAGACAGAATGATGGCATTCTGTCTTAAGTACCAGTCATAACAATACAGAACAACATAGAAGTACATTCAAACTACAACATACATCACTTTTCATCCAAGCTTCCCACTTTAAACATCTATCTCAGTCTTGAATACACATATGAAATCTAAAAATGAAACCCAGAAAAATAATCCCAGGTCGTTAGACATGATGTTATTTATCTCATTCGGCAACATATTGCATTGGTATCTGTATGGCTGAGGACTAAATCGAAAAAAATTAGTCATTTACAAACAGTTTAAAAATAAAAAGTATTTATCCACCCAAGGTCAATCCACAGCTATTCTCACTTGAATCATACATGTTAATACACAATCTGGAGAATGCAAAACGTTGACACTGCTATATATCCGTCTAAAACCATTGGTGTTTAAGACTAACAACATTTAATGGGTGATTTGCTTTAGAATATGGCGTTTTTATGAGGTGTGCATCATAATAATTGCCAGATGTTGGCAATAGACAGTCTTTTCTCTATTGTCAAAATCATATCTGAATGGGCATGTATGCAGAAGCTATCTCATACTTCTCTAATAGCTTTATTCTTTGCATATCTTGAATATGTATGTGTGTAAAGATTAATGTTTTGACAGAATAGGAAGCTAAGATCTTGTCTTTGTCTTAGCAGGAATTTGCATTGTGGATTTTCTAATCAGACATGCGACGTATTTTTTGACTAAATAAGAGCACTGCTGGACATTGTGAAAGGTAATTCAACTTCACCTTATTGCTAGCACTGATTCTGAAAAATTAAAGCCATAAATTTCCTGGATTAAATTAATATAAGAAAAACTCATGCCTTTTACCTTGACATTTGTAGCATTGTGAACCTTGTCTTTATTAAAGGAAACAAGAAGACAGTACATTTTCTGTTTAAGTCTACTTGAGCATCATACTGAAGTGGTTTAGTCTTTAGGAAGACACACATTCCTATATGCACTAAGGAAGCATCATATATGCCACATATTATTTTATGAGTATTTTAAATTAATAGTCGTATGATTGATATGGCTGCTTTAAAAGTCAGCCTACTTACTAGTTACGCATATTTACAATGGTTCCCAACATAAATGAAGCTTTCTAATATTTATATAATAACACAGGTTAATATTTCTTAGTTTTATTAGGTTTCAGAAAGTATATAAAAGTTCTAAATCTTTTTAAAGATTCTTAATGTTTTTCAGTGGCAGCTATTAAGATAAATTTGCTGAAATGTGGACTCTCATCTCATTGTCTAGTGCTCAATAAACTTCTTTGTGTTTGGCAGCTTCTCCCCCTTGAAACAGCTTCATTTTATAGCCCTGCTGTTATGTTCTTGACCTTCGCCATGGCTACAACCCTGGGGCATTTGAGCTGTCAGACAAAAATGTGGAAAGAGAAAGAGTCTGGTGAAAGTTGTAGAAGGCAAAAAGCTTTGTAATGTGCTGATGAATTTCCTGCCATCAGACAGTTTCACTTCACCTCCATTGCTGTCACATTTCCTTAACTAATAGGGAGACTTTTCCACTAATGGACAATGGAGGCTGTTTGCCTAATGAGAACTTGCGGAGGCAGCCTGCCATGTGTCTTTATCTTTTAAACTGAGGTGAAACAAGCTTGCCTATCTACAGATAAGTGGCTAAGAAGCAGTCCTATTCAGCTGTACCTGTCAGTAATTTATCCGGGTTTTTTGTATTCATGTATACTCTTCTACGTGCAGCAGAACACTAAATTGCTTTCTACTGGGAGCAGGTCACATTCAGGGGTCGTCAGAACCATGCTACTGGATGAAACATGCTTGATTCATATAGGTTGTTTCTATCACGATCTTGGCAGCTGAAATCTCTAATTAAAGACTTTACACAAGATATTTTTCTTTAATTATTTTTTTAACTGTTAAAGCTGATTATTATTTGATATAATGTAGATAACTATCATCCTGTGGAGAGTTTATGTGTAGCTTCTGTGAGACCAAATGAATAGCTGCTGATTGTTGTGTTAAGGTTCATAATGAGTCTTTCAATTTCTGCAAAGCTTTTTGTTATAATTACTGTATATTAAAGATAGATAAAAAATTTTTGTCACTAAATCCTCTTTTGGGGGTCAGGAGAGAATGCTGTTGGACAACAGAGAGAAATCTCAGGCTTATTTTTTGAAGGTATATTCAAGCCTAAGACTGCCCTAAAATTTTAATGAATTCCTGATCCTGAAGCTATATCATCTTGCAATTTTAAAATAATGCATTTTTTCTAAAAGTCTATTAACATTTTTGCAATGGATAAAGGCATGTTAACTCGAACTACATTTTTGTTGCAACTTAATTTCTTTCTCCTAGTGTAAATATTATAAAGATGTTTTTGTACATTTTTCTCCCATTTCCCAACTTGTGATATTAAATTAATGCAATAAAGACCATGTAAACTGTAGCATAAAAGCTGTATTTCTGGTATATTAACATTTGTATTCATAATCTTTATAGCTGCAAAATATGTCTAGAAATCAATTCATTATTTTCAGTTGAGAAATGAATGTTCTGTACTGGAATTAAGCATAAACTAAATGCAATTAGTTTATTTCCACTTTACGAGAACAGCATTTTGTAGACCAAATGGAAAACTTTACACTGAGTGGATTAAGAATTATTCCTGTCTCTCCTTCCCCACCACTTACACTGCCAAATGATATTTTTACATTAGTACTCACTAAGGCTTTATGAAAGACAGTGTATTAGATAATTATGTAGAATTCACAATATTTAAATAAAAAATCCTCCACACTTTCTACTCTGTAAAATAAACAATGAACTTCAACCTTGTGTGTAAGTGGAACATGCGGTGACAAATTCAGTACATATATACTGAAAACATTTATGGAGACGTAATTCTTCTTAAAATTCTTCTTATCTTTTTATAATTCATAATCCTTCCTTCTAAAGGGCACAGAACTAAAACTTAGGTCCAGTTAAACACTGTTGCAAGTCAACAATGAGTTTCAAGTACTGAACAGGAAATGGCACCACATGAAAACCCAACATTTTTCATCATTTAGAAACATAAAATATCCTGTGTGAGTTGACTGATGAGCAGGTAATGCTAAACATGTTAAACTTACTGAATATGAAAAAATCTGTACACAGTAATTCATACAATATTTTTCCTCTCTAGATGAAAAAAGTTTTTGCTAACATTTTTTTGTACATTTTTAATCTGGGAAGTGTCACCTAAGTACCAAGATCTTCTTTCAATGCTTGTGTCTTTCATTCAATATTTTTTAATATTCTTAGGTAAATTTTCTTATCCCAGTATGATGATTTCTAGATGATGTATGGAAAACAAAAGAAAAATAGGCACAAGACAAAGACAGCTCATCTGATGTAACTAAATTACTACTTAAGGAAAAGAATATGCACGATTTTCTTATCTCTTTAGAACATCAGTAATAGTCTAAGAAATTGCAATTGTGAGACCTAGCTGTAGAAATTCATGCTTCGCTGATTGATTTCCATGTTCTTCTTGTGGTCTATAGGCTGTTGGAAAGAATATAGGCTGTCCAGTAATTCCACAGCAGTATCTCGATTTTGTTTATTTCTTCAAGCTTGATATTTTAATTTTTCTTTAAAGAAAAGAAAGAAACAAAGGTTTAAACCTCCTGCTAAATGAAGTAGAATTGCTCCTCCATAATTCCATGTTTAAAAAACACTTTATTTTTTTTATTTATGAATTGCTTTTGTTTTGTTGGCCTCTGGCGACAAGCCCATATATATCCTGCTGTAAAGCTTCTTTAATATTCTCTTATATACTTAGCTGTATTTTGTAAACATAAAAATTACTGTTTTGCTTAAATGTGAACCTGTAATGATCAGCCAATTAAAACAGTATTGCATATTTTAAAAGAGAAAAAAGTTTTACTGCTCTATTATGGCAGAATATAATTAGAAATTGTCATGTCAATATGTTGATATTTTGATAGAAACCTAAAGTAAATCCTTTGTCATGGTAAAAGAAACAGGAGACAATATGAATATCCAAACGGAGTTTATTTACAGATTTAGGCTGATACTGTCCTTCACATGGACTAGAAAGAGAGAAACTAGTAGTCAGGAGCCATGATGGAACATTTTCTTCCATTCATACTTCCACATACTGAGGCTACTTACAGGGATGCACCAATATGAGGATCTTTACATCTTCCTAGAAAAGTCATGTAGGGACATGTAGGGACAAAGATTTACCATATGAAAGTTTCCTACAGGTTTTGTTTTTATAGTTTTATAATCTTGTGAAATCCACTTGCCATTGTAAAAATATAACTGAATGTTATAACTTCCTTTTAGTAGAACTTGCAATAATCTATGACTTCCTGAGAATCCAGTGGCATTCTTTCTTACTGATTCAAACACTAGGTCTGCTTTACAAACATTCATCACTCCTCTGTAAAACTTCATACAGATCTCAGTTACCTGCAAAACTACAAGAATCTGATTAAAGAGTTCTTCTGGAAATCAGAATTTTGTGCTTAATTTAAGATACTAAATTTATCCCCCTTCAAATCTTTCATTAGTCCTTCAATCTTCTTTCTCTCCCATTTCCCCTCCTTTTTCTTTGTTTCAAACAAAGAGATAAAAGAAAAAGGCCATTCTTACCAGTATCCATGGATGTGAAAAACCTTCATGCTCTGGTCAGTGCATTGCTAACGTAGCAGTCTCTCATCCCATTCACCTTAATGAATGAAGCTGTTATGTCACATGGATATTAATTTTTTTTTAATTTTTTTTTGTTTGTTTGCTCAATTTTAGTTTTTCTGGAACTGTGGCCATTGTTTGTAACTGTAAGAAAAATCTTATTTACGGAATGAGATTTACACCATCCTATATTAATTTTAAAGCTAACTGCTTTATGAGATTTATTGCTCATCATCCCACAAGACTAACCCTTCAAATGTAAAACTACTGTTTCAGTGATACACAAGACATTATAAATATGAGAAAAGCAGAGACAATTCACCAGATCCATTTTTTTCCTTTAAATACACAGCAACATTATTATACTGGCTACTTGGTTTGTTCAGCATTATTCCAGCATAAAATAACAGACATAAAGCTTCTGTGAACTGTGACTTTTGTATCATCCTTTTAGTTGCAAATAAGATTGCTGACCATAAAATGCCTTTTCTGTAATGAGTATCACTGCTGTATCCTATAAGATTTAATTACAAATTGACTAGTTCAGCTTTATACAAGGCCTTGGAGACCCGGGGTTTGGCATGGCAATAAAGGCAGCTTAAAATTTTTTCTCCCTTCCCTTTGATCTGAAAATCAGGATTTGCATAGGCAAAAATATGTTGTGCAAGCTATATGTCAGTTTAATAATTCTCTGAAGAATTCTGCATGTACCCACTGTTTGTATATTACATTGTCAGGTGTGTATAAATCATGACTGCGATAGAAAAAAGCTCAATTTTTTTGACCATTGTTGAACAATTTATTCTGTATATCTGCCTAAATAAGGATTACTATATTCAACATCTAAGAGCACATTGATCATTTTTTTTTCGTGTGCTTCCTGAAACTTGGCATAAAATTGGAGAGTCTGGGCCTAAAGTGGAAACTGCAGAAAATACCTGTGCCTGAACTCATTAATTATTAGCTACTATAGCTATTTTTAATGCAAAGACCACAGTGCAATGCACATCACTAGCTGACAGGCTATGGATGCTTTCAAGACATAATAAAAACAAAGCACTAAAGTTGAACTTTCTGACTCTTAGCAGGGAAATTAGATTAAAAAAAAAATGTAAGCCTAATGGTCTATTGTGAATGCCAGAATTATATTTAATAATGTATATATACCTCAATTCAGTACTATCTTTCGCATGACTTACAACTATGCAGTTGCCTTTAAAATACATCATTTAGTGACTACTTATTCTGTGACTGCTTCTGATCTAACATATTGTCTATTGCAGTGTAGTTAACATTTCTTTTTATTTGTTTGAAGTTTACATTGTAATAATATTCTGGATCATTGTATGTGTAACTATTTTGTAACATATTGGTAAAATACTGAATCATTTAACTGATATTTACCTATGTGCCACTGTAAGAACTTCGTTCTATTGCTTTTCTATGCAAACAGAGCCTCAGAAATCTTTTAGAAAGCTTTTTTTTTCTCCTATCTCTTGTCTGAGCCACTGCTTACATCTCAGTGTCCAGATGAACTGAATTAAAGCTGCAGTAAAGTGTATTAAACCAAACTGAATTTTAATTTTTCTAAGGAGGGCAGTGTTAAATAGGAGCTGACATGTTTCTAATGGAGGAAATTTTCATATTCTTATTCAAAAGAGATATGGAAAACAAGGGATGCTTTGGACATACACAAGACTTGTTAAACCACATCGTTTGATAAAATTAAACTTTACAGACCTGGTGCCTGCCCCAGAAATTGGGTGAAAGTAGTTTGGAATCAGAACAGTAGGGCTGGGTTTTGAGTGCCAGAAGTACTTGTAAAGTCTCTCTGCAGCTGAGAATGTGCACATTAATTTCTTATCAATGAGCTTCCATGGTTGTAACTTTTGGAGCAAATAGCTGTGGATCTGTTGGCTTTCTGTTCTAATCCCCTCAGTACACTCCTCTTTCCATGTCTGAGGAGTGGAAAAGGACAAAGTAATAAATCTTCCAGAAGTCTGGTTTTAGTACGTTATGTTTAAGCTTACTACATTGGTATATAAAATATTTTAAAAGGTGACAAGATATTTTACTTTGCTTACAACAATTTCTTTATAAATTTTATTTTTTGTGATAAATAGAAAACATGAATCAGTGTAGTGTGAAAAACTCTACATGTTAAATAACTTCTATTTTAGATGGCTTAAACTCCTTTTCAAGAATTTCAGCAGTTTGTATGAAATTATGATGACAGAATAAGAGAAACAGGAAAACAAATTCTTTTGGACAATATCAGTGACATGACATATTTCATTAAGAATAAGTTTTGTTACACTTACATAGATTGCATCTTTTATTGGGCAATTGTTTTCAAGACATCAGTCCTGCTTTCTGCAAGTAAAAGTGACTCAGACTGTTTGCTGTAATGTCATTTCTGAAATAAATTTTGTTTGTTTTTCTGCCACTGTAGCTACAACATGTTCCTTTCTGAACTCATATTGTAGAGTGCAGGTTCATACACAGGATACATAGTGTGATCAGTTTCTTTGTAAGGATGATATTCTTAGTAGTCTCAACATAAGCAGTAGTAGTGGAATTATTGTGGGGGTTTTTTTTCATTTTTCAATGAAGTGCTGTCTGTAGGAGGCCAGATACCATCAATTCCCTCATAAATCATTAAACATTTGAAAAAAAGCTCTTAATACTTCACAGAAGGAGCAGAGTTGTTTATTCTTTTTTAGGGATTCTTGAAGTAGATTTGCTAGTCATCATGTAAAGTAAGGGGAATGTTTAAGTTCTGTTGAAATCTGTGGGAAATTTGCTTTTAATCCCATGGTGTCTGAATTTCATCATAAATGTTTATTACAACTTAAAAAAAAATGTAGAAAGAGAAGTCAAGTCTAAGTTCCTTTTCCTTTTGGCTCCATATACTCATCTTCTGGAAATACTTAGCAACTGACAGTGCTAGTGGACTATGAGCTGGGATCTCCTTCAGTTCAATAGAATAGCTGTAGATATATCAGAAAAATATCATTGTGCTTTTATTTTGAACTTGATACAGAATATAAGTTGGTTTTGCTTTAGAAACTGTGTATATGTTTAGGTTGGACATCAGCTTCTCTAACATAGGTCCTTCCCACAGGCTGCAGTTCTTCACAAACTGCTCCAGCGTCAGTCTTTTTCGCAGTCTACAAGTCTATTGTCCTTCAGGAACAGACTATTCCAGTGTGGGTACCCTATGGGTCACAGCTTCTGCCAGGAGCCTGCTCCCACCTAGGCTTTCCATGAGCTGTAGTTTCCTTCAGGACATATCCATCTGCTGCATCCTCCACAGGCTACAGTGAATATTTGCTCCACCATGGTCCTCTGCAGGCTGCAGGGTAACAACCTGCTTTCATAGAATCATAGAATCATAGAATATCCTGAGTTGGAAGGGACCCATAAGAATCATCAAGTCCAGCTCCTGGTACCACACAGGACCAGCCCAATCAGAGCAGATGACTGAGAGCATTGTCCAGACGCTTCTTGAACTCAGTCAAGCTTGGTGCTGTGACCACGTCCCTGGGGAGCCTGTTCCATTGCCCAACCACCCTCTCTGTGAAGAACTTTTTCCAGATACCTAACCTAAACCATGCTTTGCCATAGTCTTCTCCACAGGCTGCAGGGGAATCTCTGCTCTGACACCTGCACACCTCCCCACCCTTCCTCTTCTCAGACCTTGCTGTCTGTGGGGTTGTTTCTCATGTTTTTCTTGCTCCTCTCTCTCACAACTTCTGTGCAGTGTTCTTTACCCTTTCTTAGATATAACATCACAGAAGCACCACCAGCATCACTGATTGTATCAACCTTGGCCAGTGGTGGTGGATCTTTTTCAAACTGGCTCAAACTGATTCTGTCTGGCATGGAGGCACCCCTGCAACCCCTCCTTCCACTAAAACCTTGTCACATAAACCCAATAAAATGACATAGAGTACTTGGTTAATATGAAGCGTAACATCAAAAAATATACTTAGGAGGTCAGTTTGATCAAAGTCAGCAAGGTTTTTGCTGCCCTTGTCATTAGAATTTTGGTGGAACACTATAAATACTCCCTGGTCCTCTGTATATTAATGGTTATGGCTATCACTTAGGTTTATTAAAATAAATATTGCCCAGCTATTTAACCAGGCATCTGTCTATTGGTGTAATTTTTACTAGTAATGGCAGCCAGAGACCTAAATCAATCTTCTAGTTTATCTATCTTTGACTTCTGTAATTGTCTTTCAGTTATGGTGTTCTCTAAGCCCAAAACTGTGCTACTCCATAAGAATCAACACTCTGGTCTAAACTGCCTTTCGCTACTATTCATTTTATAATGAGCACAATTGAATGCTCATGCACCAGCACTACTTAACTCTTGAAGTTTAGTGGTAAATTTTGAGAGTTAATTTTTCACCTCTTGACATTGTTCTTTAGGCAGAATTTGAAAGCATTTGTTCCCTATTTTAATCTACATATTCACATACAGAGCAAGAATGTTTTAAGTTCAACCTCATGAAGTTCATCTAGGGGAATTCTGAAGTTGTGCACCTTCGGAATAACAACCCATGCACAAATATATGCTGGGAGCCACCCAGCTGGAAAGCAGTTTGGCAGAAAAGGACCTAGAGGTCCTAATGGACACCAGGTTGAACATGAGCCAACAATGTGCTTTTGTGTCAAAAAGGTGAATAGTATCATTGGCTGCATTACACAAACTATTGCCAGCAGGTGGAGGGAGAGAATCCTTCCACTCTGTTCAGTATTGGTGAGGCCACACCTGGAGCACTGTGTGCAATTCTGGACTCTGCAGTACAAGAGAGAGATGGTGGTACTGGAGAGAGTACAGTGAGGAGGCACTAATATAATTAAAGGACTGGAGCATCTCTCCTATGAGGAAAGGCTGGGAGAAGTGGGACCATTTAACCTAGAGAAAAGAAGGCTTAGGATGGATTTTATCAATGTATATAAATAGCTAGAGGGAGCGTATGAAGAGGATGAAGACAGTCTCTTTTCAGTGGTGACCAGTGACAGAACCAGAGGCAATGGGCACAAAATGAAACACAGGAGGTTCCACCTGATCATCAGGAAACACCTTTTTTACTGTGAAGGTGACTGAACGCTGGCATAGGCTGCCCAAAGAGGTTGTGTATCTATCTCCTTGGAGATATTCAAAAACCATCTGGACATGTTCCTGAGCACCTGGCTCCATGCAGCTCTGCTTGAGCAGTGTGGCGACATTATGGAATCAGACTATCTCAAGTTGGAAGGGACCCATAAGGATCATCGAGTCCAACTCCCTGCTCCTTGAAGGACTACCTAAGACTAAATCATATGACTAAGAGCATCATCCAGATGCTTCTTGAACCCTGACAGGCTTGGTGCCAAGAGCACTTCCTTGGGAAGCGTGTTCCAGTGACCAACCACCCTCTCAGTGAAGAAACTTTTCCTAATGTCCAATCTGAACTTCTCCTGACACAGCTTCATTCCATTTCCTTGTGTCTTATTGCTGGTCACCCGAGAGAGGAGATCAATATCTGCTTTATCCTTTTGCTTTTTTACCCCAAGTATTTCTTCAGTCCTCCCTGAGAAGGTCTACTGGATGCCTTTTTTGTTACTTTCCCAGTTTTCCAGAAGTTTCTTTATAAAAGAAAGAAGCAAAGGTGTGCTTGTCCAAATGATGGAAAGGATGTTCTGTTCTAACCACCTTATTACAGTCATCTCAGTGTGGGAGTTAAGCTGCCTGTGCTTCTCACAATGTACTTAGCTAAGACTTCCTCAGAAGATGGTTCTAAATCTCTCAGGGATAGGTTAGCTGCTTGCTCTGAGTAATCATCTCAGTTTGGCTACATGGCACACCTAGGTTCCTAAAACAGATGTGTTTATTATAGAAGTCTTGAAACAAATAACTTTAACTTTTCTTTGTATTTGGAAAGTTTCTCTTCTTTTCCATTTGCATTGCAAATCCTTTTGTTTTATCCTACTATCTAGTGATGCTTTTGATAGCTATTGTTTCCATCGTAAGAATCATCTACACTTGACAGAACTCATGTATGACTTGGGGAAAGTGAAAAAACAACTAAATCAATGATTACCAATATCAAAGTAACGTTTTGCAGACTTTATTTGGTCATGATCAGTGTAAGTTTTTACCACTTTGAGCACATGCTTATTTCCCTGGCTACCATCAGAATACTGTGTAACTTTGGTGTGAAACAAATGCTGTTATTGGAAATGTGGTGTTTGTCGTATTAGTCCAGAATTTTCTCTACTTTGTTCATAACATAACTTTTTCTCCTAGCTCTGTCTTATAAAAAATTATGCTGGCTATTTTACTTTCTATATAGAGGCAATATGTCTTTGAAAGCACTTCTAATAAACAAGATCATCTTACAAACAATGGTTGTAAGTATATATGATTTAACCCCAACCGGTAACAAAACACCACACAGTCACTTGCTCACCTCTCCTCCACAAAAGGAGGAGGAGGAGAATGGGAAAAAAACCTTGTGAGTTGAGATAAAGATAGTTTACTAGGATAAGAAAATAAATTATGTATGAAGTTCCTTATTTGAACATTTGAACTATAGTGCTAAGATAAGATGAAAATGCTTTTTTACTGTGTTACAAACAAAACTGGATGAAAACACTTTAAAAAGATTTTGGCATTTTTGCAAAATATCTGTTTGAAGACATGAAAATGGAATTCAGAAATACCTATAGGAATTATTTGTAAAAGGCATAGCTCTCCGTCTTAGGTAAAGCTGTGTGGATACACTTCCCCACTGCAATAACTGGCAATGGACACTCACTTGGATTTCTGTGTTCTTCCCATCAGGTAGCCTGAATTTTTTCCAGTGCCTGTAATATCCGCCCTTCTCACTGGAATACCTCATGATTATTTATATTACCCTAACAACAAGATATATATATATTTGGTCTTCTAGTGATCTGGTAAACAGCTACTTCAGAGTAAAAATCGGTGTCTGCTGATTGCCTAGCTAGCAGCTAACATACAAATGAGGAAGCACTGCCTTTTCCACAGTGGGAAAATTAAAATGCGCTCTTTCTTGCCTTTCTCAGTAAGAAACATTTTTTAAATGTGTAGACAGTACTTTATCTGAGGAGCCTCAATAGAAAATGAAGCTAAAAATGCTTTTATTTGTTTCCCCTTCACCCAAAAAACCCCATAACTTTTCTTTCAATTTTTTTTTAGTAGGATTGCTGTGAAATATCTGTTCACTGAAGACACACTGCTGCAGGTTTACCTTATAAAAGGAGCCCTAGCTATCATTGTCTTATGTGTTGCTGGAGGAAATTCTGGTTTATTGAGTTCTCACAGCTAGACAAGGTTTTTGGGAACCAGGTGTTTATATTATTCTGGGTGAAATCTTTATTTCTATTAATTTCTGTCTCAGATTGTTCATAGGAAAAGAGACCCTTACAAGATGGGCTTCGTTCTACATGAAGCCTAGTTTCTCTTAGCACATAAAAAAGAGCAAGCTACAATAATAGGCTAGAACCACTGAGTGTTCTATCTAGGGAAGATCTACCAATCAAATTGGCAAGTATAAATATAGTAAGACAGGCAGCATTTTTCACTTTTATAAGGCCTCAAAAAAAAAAATAATACATTATCCTCATTAAGGCTTTGTGTACCATTGTAGAAACATAAATTTATTTAAATAAAACTGGACATTTTTTCTTAATATGTTCTTATTCTGCTCATTTTCTTTTTTATTTTTTGCCACCATCACTACCTTGTCAACCAGACTGGATAACAATAACATAAATACTATGAAACCTAACCATAAAAGTCTGTTTCCCAGTCCCTTATGTACAAGGAGCATAAGGAAGATAACATGGTAGAACTCATCCTAAAACGCTGATAATTCAGAAGTACATAAAGACATAGTATCAATGATTTTATTGGAAAGTTTTGTGTTTCAAAATGTTGTAAAAATGACATCTTAATTGAAGCTGTTGCTATTCTTTTCCCCTATAAAAGTAATTTGCATGTTCTTGAACATACAGGAAGGGATTTCCAAGAGAATTGTTATTTAAATCAAGAAAATGGTATTGTACATAAGGGTAATAGTTTTAAGATATATTAATTTTAAGCATAAAATGGAGTTCCCTGTAATAAGTAACTCAGGAACTTATTGCTTAGTCTTTTAAGGCAGACTAGTCCAATGACTGAAATACACATCAGGGAACAATTCTGCACTGATGGAATAAATGCCACAGCAATCCTTTAGGTCTTTTCGTTCTCTTTTGTTGCAGAACACGAGTCAATACTAGTATATCTTTCTCAATTACACAGGCAAAGATGTTTCAGACTTGTAGGAATGCTTTGAACGGAATAACAGGAAACTGTGAAGCTGTAGTTTGTCACTTTTCTGCAAGCTTCAAGGAGAAAAAAAAAATCTGCCACTTCTACGAACTTAAATTTCTCTCAACTCATCTGTGTTCAGCTTTGTGGTGTCTGAGTTTTAGTGATGTCTTAAAACGTATCCCAGAGTATAGGATTCACCAAGGCAACATACACATCTATTTAAATTGCTAATAATAAGAAAACCAAGTTTTTGTACTCAAATTGTAGCTTTAGGTCAAAGGGAAGGGTACTTATCTCTTACTCAGGCCTTATCTTTATCTCTTCTTTATCACTCTACAACACTGCAACAGAGTAACTGTTTAGGATTGCCAGCCAGTTAACAATAGTAAGCTATAATAAGATAGAAGTCCTTTGCACATGTTTGCAGATAGAGCGGTACAAATTTCATGGTCTTCACTTGATTAATTTTGCTCATACACAGGCCTGTATCAAAATGCAGCAACCAAATGCTCTCTTAACTTCAAGTTAACTTCAAGAAAGGATCAGACTGTGAAATGCTCATAAAAGCAATGGTAATGGGGTAGATGAAAGGCTCATCTGCTCCAACATCGTGTGTTAAACAGTGGCCAATTGTAGACACAAGAATAAATTAATACTTCACTCAGTTTAACCTCACAGCTTCTGACATCCTGTAGCCTAGGACCTTCGGAACCGGAGTTTGTCTCTACATCCTTGTGTTTGATATCACTTAATAACTGCAACAGCAGTTATATTGGCACAGCATGTTGCCAATAAGTTTTACAATTCATTTGCACATTGAGTGGAAAAAAAGTCTACTTTCAATTCAGTTCAAGAATTCTTCTTAAACATTTCTTTTGATTACTCTTGGGTTCTGTATTCTGTGAAATAGTGAATAACACTTCCTTTTTCGTACCTTCTCTGCATTACTCATGTCGCTCGCTCTATTGCAATCACATATTTTCCTCCACTTTTACTTTACCTTTTGAGGTTGGCAAGACCTGAAAAATGTTCAGCATTCAAGATGCGTATGAATTATGCAATTATGAAATACCACAGTAATGTTTTATGATTTTCTTTTGTTGTTTTTTCCTCTTTTCTAAAACCCTACAATTTTGACTTCTGCTGAGAGCTCCTGTTTTCATAAAATTAACCATGATTCTAATGCTTTTCCTAATGTGGTAGTTTAGAACCCTTTGTTATCTATATACATAAACACATTTTTCTGACTTTTTTTTCCATAATTTTTGCTTTACATTTACTATACTGAATTTATCCTGTCATTTTATGGTCTGGTTACTTAGTATCATAAAACACTTCTGCAGATCTTTCCTGTCAACTTTAATTTTGATTGTTCTGAATAATTTTGATATCATCATATATTCCTTCATGGTTTAATCCTTTTCCAGATCATCCATCTATTAATATAGTTAAAAATACAGATTCTCTTACAGCTTGCCAAGGGATTCTCAGGTAACTTTCCATTGTTTAAGCAACCATTTATTCCTGTTCTTGGTTTGCTGTTCTTTAACCAGCTGCTAACTGTGTAAGATGGCAGCACATGCTTAGTGTCTGATAGCTTTCACTTTAGAAAATCTCTATTTCATTAGGTAATTATAAAACTTATTAGAAGAGCATCTACGTAAACTGAGCCTTACTGTACTTCCAAAAAAAAGTGTATTGATACCTTTAAATTTCATATTCATTCCTTATATTTATAAGCTGTAGATATATTTACCACCTTTGTTTATCAAAATTCATAAATACATCACTATTTATCTAGATATTTAAGTAATTTTTAAAATGTTATTCTGAGATAAATTTTAGCTGTCTTGGGTGGCAAAACAGTGTGCTAACGAATATGCTGTTGACTACACATTTCAGGGTCATTCAAAATGAACTTCTTTTAAAGGCGAGTATGTCCTGAATTGTATTGAGTGTCAAAGTGCTGTAATCTCAAAATATATTTTCAGAGCTGAAGTTTGCAAGTGACCAGAAATCAATTTAAATTAAAATCCATTTCTTATAGTTACTTTTTAAATTACCAAAATGAAACATTTTGCTTTCTACTTCCCTGAGACAGCAAGTTTACAGTTGTTAAACACAATCTCGCATATAACTAATAACGTTAGATTCAACCTAGCATTTTTATTCAATCCTATTTAAGCGGTAAATTTATTTTTTTATGGATTGTGAATATTTTTTCCTAATTTGTTAAAATGAACTGAAACTATATATCAATGTTGTACTTGGAGATAAACTCTCTTTTTTGTTTTTCTTTTGTTTGGTTGGTTTTTTGGTGTTTTTTTTATCACATTTATGCATTAACTTAGTGATTTATACTCAGAGGTCACTAGTATAAATTGCATATACACGTGTACAGTTCATAGGGCTGATGAAAAAGATGATGCATGAAAAAAAAAGTAAAGACATACCCATTTGATAGCACAAACCCTGCATGAAACCTGAACAAATACTGAAAATCATTAGTATGCAAATTCTATACTATGCCTATTGTCAAAGCAGTGAAGTATACGGTTTTGCCCTATCTGTCATCATCGCCGATAACACTATCTTCTCCAGGGAGTCATTTGCAGTCCAGGCACTGCAGATATCTATGTAGATTACTAAAATTAGCAACAGTGTTTCTGACATGGAACATACTGCTTGACAATGCAAAATGCCACAAGGAATAATCCAAACAATACAGGGAGGAAGCATCACAGTAATGCGTGGATGGTGTGAACTACTAATACATTTTAATGTAATACAGTTTAATTATTTTTGTAGTGAAGATTTTTTATCAAGTGCTATCTGTTTCAATATATAAATAAGGACAAAAGCATTTTTTTGCCATACCATTCAATATGACAATTGCCTCTTGATATAGAGTAATAAGCAAATACACTGTAGAGAGGAACTGCACTGCTAGTGAGTTGGATGATGCTTGCTAGAATTCTGCATGTTATAATACATGGAATAACTGGTCTCACATAACTAACTACGTATCTGGTCAGTAAAAATCAGAGATCGGTTGTTCTGTTGTGATTATTGGTACAGGCATGGATTTCTTCCCAGGCTGATACAAGTCTGGTCTTATAAAAACAGCAGTGCATGGCCACTATGTGTGCCTATAACAGCTCACAGAAGTACTCACTAGGCATCAATGTCCTATTCAGAGTTTATTAATTTTAAAAATAAATGAATAGAAGAATTAGCAATTCTTGTGTTGCATGCCCTCATCCATCTAACTTGCATGGCAGGTTGCTAAAGAACTTAGAAAACAAAAGTGAGTGATTGGCACCCATTATAAAAATGTATTTTCTTTGTCTTTTGCTTAGCATGAGACTTGAAGAAACTTCACAAAGCTAAAATGAGATAAAATGAAAAGGAACATTTGGGGCTAATGTTACTAAAAGTAATGGATATGTAAGTGGGTATCATACTAAAATCTTCTGCCTGGAATAAGAGTGGTTACTATAAATAATGAAGAAATAATCTCATCCTCTCAATTCCTATCTATCCTTCTAAAGGTTTCTCTCAGTGTACTTATATTATAATTTTCTTTTCTACCTATAGCTCTAGAAAGCATCCCCCTCAATCAAATGCTCACTCTTGGCAATGCACCCATAAAGCAAAGACATCTTAGTCTAAAAAAGTGCCAAAGCTCTGCCTCATTCACATCTTTGCTGACACCACCATCCACTTAATCTTTCTTTCTCCTTCCTTGCAGCACCACATACATATTGAAGAGCAATTCAAAGGAGAATCACAGAGCAGAGGCCTCTGGGTACAGATGAGCAATTGCCTAAATCCACATTCTGTAATCTGTTGGAAAGGGGAAATGGAACATTATAAGCTTTGCTTTTCTACCCATCTCACAGGCGGTTCATCTAGTGACAAAGACACTCAAAGCAGTATAGATATCTGTCTATATAGCACTACAATCAGGTCTGTTACAGTAAGTTCCGTATTTAGACTGGCTATCAGATGAAAGGGATGAGAATAATAATCTTCAGACTCTTTAATATTCCCACCAGCCACTTTTCTAAGCTTTTGTCTTTAGTCAGTGAAGAAGGCTGGTAGGACAAGCAATGATAGTTTCTTGAGGAAAGTCTTAATTGCTGTTTGCTTGAGAGGAACTGTGCTTTCCTAGAAAGCAGTCCTTTTCAAGTGCTGAGCTGCACATACTATATTTTAATGACCCTTCATGAATTTTGGTTAAACTCAGAGATAACAACTGAATTTCAGTGGGTGGAATGCAAGAAGATATTGTGAGTATTTGTAGTTTCTTCCCTAAAAGTGTCCATTCAAACCACTTGAAGCAACATTTAGTGTATTTAAATAAGTCTTCATTATTATTTTGTGTACCAGTTCTGGAAAAAGGACAATAAAACCAGAATGTCAGACAGTAGTATTATCAGAAAGACTGAACAAATACTATCTAGTTCTGCAAAAATGCTTTTGCTGTTGAAGTCCTGTGATCTGCGAGATGACCATAACCACCAGAAGACCCAGGGTCTAATTTACAAATAAGAAAGTAAAATTTCCCATTGTTTGCTGTGAAATCTTGCTCTTGCATTGAAACTTATAGTGTACATGTAACTTATAGCTGACAGTACTTCATATTGAACCTGATCCAAGCAAGAATACTATTAAATTTGACATTAATTTTGATTCATGGTGATATTTAAACTTTCATATTTTTACATTTATAGCTGCACACAATTCAATAGAAAGTTCTATCCTTACATCTCCTGACAGGGACGTAAGGTTCCTTTACATGTGTGACAGAAAATGATCTATATGTTATGGTTGCACAGTTTGTGGCAAAGGTGACATTGTTGGAAGGAACATGAATTAAAGAGGATTTTGTGTGTGTGTAATTTTGATTTTCTTTCAGCCCCTTTTGCATGAATTGATATTATCTCATGGTTGTTTGGTAGTAGAAATAAATGGGATTCTATGTGCAGCTACTGTTTATTGTTGACAAGGTGTTCACATCTGGAGTAACACTTAGCAATGCTCTTTGTGTCACCCCTCTTAGTATTTAGTTTCTGATCAATTACACATATCTTTTTTCAAACAATGGTAACTCTAGTCTTATTTAAGTCAATTGCATTTTAGTCTGATAGAAAAGGGTATTTTTGTACTATATTAAATATCTTCATGACGGTCTCTACTAACAGTAGCCTTCATCTCCTATCTTCATTAAATTCAGAAAAAAACCCCATAACATAGAGAAAAAAGTAAAGAAATATTTTATATTGCAGTATTAGAATGTACAAATGAAAATGGAGTGCAAAACATTAAAACTTCCTACTCAACTGACAATTAAATTTAATAAAAATTCAGGGCATATCAACTCTAATTTTATTAAAGAAAATGTAGTCACAATAAGCAAATCGTCAGAGTGGAAGAGCTTCTAAATTTGTCTTTTATTATAATTTCTTAGTTCTTTCTCAGGTCTCCTAACTACTTGCTGTGCACACATAAATGCATGCGTGCACACACACAAACACATAAAGATATGTATAAAGAGAAATATATATAATCATTCATGATTGGTCTGCATCAGGAACGATGTGGCCAGCAGGAGTAGGGAAGTGATTAGGCCCCTGTACTCGGGTCTGGTGAGGCCACACCTGGAGTACTGTGTCCGGTTTTGGCCCCTCATTACCAGAAAGACATCAAGGCCCTGGAGCATGTCCAGAGAAGGGCAACAAAGCTGGTGAAGGGTCTGGAGCACAGGTCTTATGAGGAGCGGCTGAGGGAACTGGGGTTGTTTAGTCTGGAGAAGAGGAGGCTGAGGGGAGACCTGATCACTCTCTACAACTACATGAAAGGAGGTTGTAGTGAGGAGGGTGTCGGTCTCTTCTCCAAAGTAACAAACGACAGGACAAGAGGGAATGGCCTCAAGTTGCATCAGGGAAGGGTTAGGTTGGATATTAGGAAAATCTTCTTCATGGAAAGAGTAGCGATGTGTTGGAACGGACTGCTCAGAGAGGTAGTTGAATCGCTGTCTCTGGAGACATTCAAAAAACGTGTAGACGTGGCACTCCAGGACATGATCTAGTAGGCATGATGGTGTTAGGTCAACGGTTGGACTTGATGATCTTGCAGGTCCTTTCCAACCTTAGGGATTCTATGATTCTATGGTGAAGGACTGTGACTATACTTACCTATATCTTGGAAATTCTAAGTCTTTATGTAAAACATTTCTGTGTCTCTCAGCCTCTCACTTAAAGCCTTTTTTTAACCATATTATAATTGTAAAAAACTGAGAGTAAGGTTTATCTTTTTCTCTCAGGTTAAGTTCCTTGGCAAACAAGAAGACACTAAGGAGCCAGAGTTTGTCTCCATTAGTTAAATTAAGGATATCGATCATGACCTGAACATAAATCTCTTAACGTTTCTCTGGTGATAAATTCCAAGTAGGATTAATGTTCTTTGGACCTAGCTCACAAGAGATTAATAACTTTTCTTTTTGGCAACTCTACCTTTTAAGTGAGTTGTTAGATATAATCCATGGAGATCATACAGAAAGACACACTACTTACCAATGTGGCTTAAGAGAATACAAGTCTTTAATAACTTGCAAACACATTTTATAAAAATAATATTCTCATATTCTGACTCTACTCAGTAGTTGGCGTATTTTCAAATAGGAAATGAGTATTTCACAATATACTAGCAAAAAATCCAATTGAATTATCAGTTCATCTTGAATTTTTCTTCTCTTTTCATGTGCTTCAAAAATTGTCTCATTATCAGTGCCTGTGTCAAACCTTCATGTCATAGCCACCTGAATGCATTATACTGTGCCAGCAAATCCATATATTCATTTAGATGACTGCTTCCTTTTCAACCTGTGAAGTAGTACTGAACATTCAGTTTGGGATTGTGATACTGTACTGATGAAAGACCTTCACAAATTCCTTATAAATTTGACTGAAGGGGTAATTGCTATGTCCTTTCAATCCTTATTACCAGATCTGCCAGTGATGTTATTACCCCAAACTTGGAGAAATTATTGAAAATCTTTTTTCAGAAAATCCTAAATTTTAAAATACTTTTTCCACAGTCATAAGGATTCATAATCTGTGAGATCCTCCCACTTCAAGTATTTCAAGTTATATAACTTATCATCTGTGAGAAAAGCTGGTTTTCTTCTTTCTTGTGTGCCATTATAGCTTTATCTTGCCATGATCTTGTCTTGCCTTTTTGTACATACAGGATCACCCTCACCGTGAGGGTGACAGAGCACTGGAACAGGCTGCCCAGAGAGGTTGTGGAGTCTCCTTCTCTGGAGACATTCAAAACCCGACTGGACAAGTTCCTGAGTGATGTACTCTAGGTGGCGCTGCCTTGGCAGGGGAGGTTGGACTAGATGATCTTTCGAGGTCCCTTCCAACCTCTACGATTCTGTGATTCTGTGATCAAAATGATCAATAGCTCAATATTCCTTTATTTCCCTAAACCCTGAAAATCTCCTCAGTATAACCTCTCCATATTCAAGGTGCAAGTTTCTGTTCTCCAAGTCCTTTTGTATGTTACCAATATACAGTTTTATGTAATTCTGAACTGAAAATACATATTTGCAGAACTTGCACCAAATACCTAAAAATATGGATAATGAGACGCTTTAATGACGTCGGTATTTTTAATTCAGTTGATCCTAACCATAGTAAAATATTGGATTAGATGACTGCAGGACTTGTGACCCCATGGAAGTGACCCACAATGAAGCCGTTTGTGAAGAACGGTAGCCAATGGGAAGGCCCTATGCAGGAGAAGTTCATGGAGGAATGTCTCCCAGGGGAAGGACCCCACACTGGAGCAGGGAAAGAGTGTGAGGAGTCCTTCCCCTGAGGAGGAGGTAGTGGCAGAGACAACGTGACGAATTTACTGCCACCCCCATTCCCCATCCCCCTGTGCCCCTGCAGGGGAGGAAGTAGAGAATTCGGGAGTGAACTTGAGCCTGGAAAAAAGCTGGGTGAGGGGGAAGGTGTTTTTTAAGATTTGGTTTTATTTATTTGGCTTTGGTGGGTACCTGACATCCAGCCAGGGTCAACCCACCACATGTTTTAAACAGTTATATTATTTAAACAGAATTCAGTTGGAATATGAAAATATATGGACAATCTGACATATAGTTTTGTGTGTTATATCACTGTGCACTTTGCCATATTTGACTGGGTAGTGAACTTTTAAGAAAATATAGTAACATTGCTTTTCTAAGGTGCTCATTAGAGTGATGCCTAACTTTCATGACCCTTGAACACACTATTTAGGAAGTAAATGCTGAAACATTTGAGATATACACCGTTGTCAAGAAACAATTGGAAATTTTTTTTTGATAGAAAACTGTCTTCTGACTTTTCATAAGAATCAATTTTATTTTCTTTTTCTGTGTTTGATGGCATTTATTGATAAATTATTATTCTGAGATTTTTGCAAAGGCTAAGACAACCATTTGGGTAGAATTGCAAATTTCTAAGTTTGAAGGGTAGAGTCAGATTGTGGCTCTATATCCCAGAAGAATGTCAATTGAAAGAATTGTAATCCTCAAGAAAGCCATATTCAGGAGGAGATAAATAATCAAACATTCTATTAGCATCTACTTTTCTTTGGAAAACTGTGATACTGACCATATGGAGAAGCCCAATTCTATGAACTTTGAAAGAGAAATAAGATAGAAATAAGCTATTCAAATACACACAATCCCTTTTTAATACCATAACAAAACATTCAGTTTTTGCCATAGAGAGACTTCTTCCTTTTTTCATTCAAGGTTTTGAATATCCCACCTGTACCCTCCAACTGGAAAAAAAGTCACCTGAAAAGACTAATAGTCATGGCACTAAAGTAATGATGGTAAAGGTCACATACATATTTAAACACACAGAAGTACAGATTTAAACATTTATCCTTGAAATAGTAATATTTTTTGTAACTTTCCATTGCATGAAAAAGAGTTTAATAAAGAGTGAATGCATCCTATCATACAGTACAAAGCAATACAATATAATATATTTGCAAAGAATTTTTTTCTTTCCTCTTTTCATAGGTAATTCAGGAAATACTTTTGAAGGGAAAGCTCACACCAACACAAAATGTGAACTTAGATATAACAAAACTTAACTATCATAATTATTATTATAGATGAACAAGAGGTCTCTGAAGACATTTTTCTTTCATAGGCATGAATTCAAATCAGGAAAGGATTAAATTCAAGCTATAAGTAGGTTCTGGGTAGAATTATACACTGGTATGGCCAAGTCCTTTTGCACACTGTAAAAACCATATTCTCTTTCATTGTGTAATGTCATGACTACTGAACCTGAATTTTTCAGGGACATGTAGAATATAAAAGGGTTTTTTTACATATTCGCATTCAATTAAGGGGGAATCTGCAACAGACCTCAATGAGAAAGCATAAAAGTTTTTTGGAACCAATGTCTCCAACAGCAGATTGTATTTGTTGGAAATAATAATGGAGTATAATGAATCAAAATATTTTATCTAAACTCTCCTAACACTAGGTTCAATGCATAGAAGAAACAGCGGAATTCTAATAACTTCCTTCAAAAGAACTTTCACTTGCGTCTCCTGAAAGTTTTAGTTGGCAACCTAATGTAAAAAGAGCTTTAAAAAACTCGTTTATTTAATTGTTTGTGTATTTGTAAACATCTGAAATAGAAAGAGGAGCAAAATTAATGCAGAAACCCTATCCAAATGCTTTATTTATTTTTTTCTCATTGGTAATAACCAATATATATTCAATATATATTTAATAAAGAATTGAAGAATATTTAATATTATCTGTTAAATGTAATAAACATACAGAAACAATAAAATAGGCTTTAAACAGAACTTTGACAAGTAGTTAAAATTCTGTTAAAAAATTATTCCTGGAGTAGCGTATTTAATTTACTTCATAGTTGGCATTTGATGGTCTGTTACATAAAATGCTATTCCACTGACGTGTGAGCTAATGGAATTGTTTTCCCAGTATGAATTAATCAAATTTTAACATCACTAGCATTTTCAAAGAGTAGGGCATAATAAATTGGACATAATTTTAATTTCAGTTGTGAAGTAATCTGTCAGTAAAAGCTGTGAAAAAACCCTTTGTATATTATGTCAAATACCTTTTTAAGAATACAATAGACATGCAAGTTTTTACATATTCAAAATCAGAGTTGGTCCATGAAGCTGTTACTGCTGTTTGTTATACTGTGCCTGCTGAATTCTCCCATAGTAAGATTTCCAAATTACAGAAACTTCAAAAGCAGTATAAATAGTTAATTCTGTAACCACTTACATTCTAGTCCAAAAACTAGTTTAAATCTTATCCCTTTGCTCTCATCTGTATTATATATCTCTGTAAAGATGGACTATAGCTGGCTGAAAGGTTCTATTATGTATGTAGTCACTATTCACTCTAGTGAAAGGGGAAAAATTCTGAGTGAATTTTAAATGAAAATGAGAATTAGCAATATATATCAAAGCTACTTTTTTCCATAATTTGTTGTCTATCTTAAAGTTTTAAAAACACTGTAAAAATTTCCTAAATTGTATAATAAATTTTCTGTGTTACATACATGACATCTATTCTTTAGTTTCAGAAGTCACCATTTTTTTTCAAGTTGTTTTTCTTTTTCTTCAAAACTGGATAATCTAGGGCAATCATGCCATTTTATGAGTGGGAAGAAGAGGAAAAATTTTGTCTAAATTTATCGCTGTTTAACCTGGCAGGCAGCTAAAAGAACCACACAGCTGTTTGCTCACTGTGCCCTCTCAATGAGATGGAGCAGAGAACTGAAAATGGGAAAGACAAAAAAAGGAAATTCATATGTTGAGATAAAGACATTTTAATAGGACAGAAAAGGAAGATTAATAATAATAATTATAATAGAGTATACAAAACAAGTGACAAACAGCAGAATTTCTCACCATTCCAAGTTGACGCTCAGCTAGCTCCCGAGCTGCCTTGCTTCCAGTTATATACTTAGCATGATGTCATATGGTATGGAATATCCCTTTGGCTAGTTTGGGTCAGCTGTCCTGGCTGTGCCCCCACCCAGCTTCTTGGTGCCCCCTGCCTTCTCGTTGGCAGGCCGATATGAAAAGCTGAAAAGTTCTTGACCACTTCGCAACAATTTAAAACATCAGTGTGTTACCAACATTATTCTTATCTTAAATCCAAAACACAGAACAATATTATCTCTATCCATACTGAAACCAGGACAAAATTTCACATTTCTTTTCACGGAAGTTTGCATATTAATTTTGAAGTGAATCTGTTAAACAGCTTTCTTTGTCAAAACTTATTCTATACTGAGCTTCCTGATGTGTCTATATCTTACTTAAACAAAAGTTTATTAGAAAATAAGAGAGGAATTATTTGTTTGCTTGTTTGTTTGAATAGATGGCTACTACTGCTGTATTTCACTTCATAGTTCTTATTTGTTGGGGTTATCATGAAAACATTATTTCCAAAATGTGTAATTTAATTCTTGAGTTTAGTGAGAAAATGGTAAAAGTCAAATACTTCAGTACATGTAAAATCAAACCTGACAGAAATATAGTGGAAACTAAGAAGGAGAACTTCTTAGTTCCCAGAGAAACTGATTAATTTCATGATCATAGAATCATAGAACCATTAAAGTTGGAAGAGACCTCAAGGATCATCCAGTTCAACCGTCCCCCCACCACGTATTAACCACTAAACCATGTCCTTCAGTACCGCGTCTAACCTTTCCTTAAACACCTGCAGGGACAACTCCACCACCCCCCTGGGTAACCTGTTCCAATGCCTGACCACCCTTTCCGAGAAGAAATTTCTCCTAATCTCCAACCTGAACCTCCCCTGGTGCATCTTGCAGCCATTCCCCCTAGATGTCACATTCTAAGATTTTTCAAGTCTAGAAACAAAAAGATTTGTTGAGTCACTTAATCTATGATTTTCTTCAGTGTTTACCACAAATGTCTTGAGTCTAATGAAGACTTCCTATCTGTAAGCTGTTGCATGGTAAATTTTCAGTATCACCCAAGAGAAAATGAGAAATATGACCTCAGATATATGTTTATTTCATATTAGAAGAGCTACCTGACTAAAATGTAATTCTGATATAAAATTATGATCCACAGTTAAGGGGCTGTCATGGTTCAGCCCCAGCCAGCAGCTGAGCACTACACAGCCACTCACTCACTCCCCCCGGTTCTGGGATGTGGAGAATGAGGACAACAAAGGGGAAGCCTCCTCAAGTTGAGATAATGACCGTTCAATGGGACAGCAAAGGGAGTGGGAAATAACAACAAAGCAGCAGTAGTTATAATGGGATGTAAACAAACACAATAACAAGGAGAGCACTTTATCCACCAACAACCGACCCAACAGACCAGATGCTCAGCCCATACCCAGCCCATCCTGGAGCAGCACCAACCCACCTCTCCCTGGTCAGCCCCCTTTTATAGGGAACATGTCGTCACATGGTATGGAATAGCCCCGGCCAGCTCGGCTCACCTGGCCCAGTTCCTGAAAATTAACCCTATCCTAACCAAAGCCAGGACAGGAACCTACCTTCCAGGTCCCTTTCTTCTAGAGAGTGGAAAAGGCGATGGTCCAAAAATGCAGGCAAATAGCTAGTGGGAAAGTATGTCTTAGCAATTTGTCACTGAATAGCTGAGCATATTTAGGATTATAAATGCAGAGTGGAGGGTAAACACAAGTTTTATGCCTTGAAACTTTTCAAAAAACATGGATGAAAATGAAGGTCAAAACATTTAATTGTAATTACTGATGGTGAATATTCATAGTTTAATTTAGATAGGCAAAAAACTCATCTACAATCCAAAGTACATAGGAACTGTAGGTGGAAAGCATCTTTGGCAATGAAAGAAATAATTCTAGGCTTCCTCCACTGCAGAAAATTTTGGCAAACGTTTCTTGAACTTTAGCACTTACACTTGCTAACAGCAAGAGTAGCTGTCCATTAACACTGCTTTTTATCTGTGCACATTTTTATGTCACACATTTGATAAGTGGCTAACTTGTTCAATATGCCTGTTATTCGAGTCCTGACACATTGCTCCCACACACAAAGTCAGGTGCATATTTTTGGTCTAGCAAAGAAGCAAATTTCTGCAAAACTAGCAACTGTCAGACAGTTTAGGTAACTAGGGAATTAGTAGTTTTTACTCCTAATTAACAAAGATAATGTGGTGTTGCAGACTAGCAGCTTCCAATGAACTGGGACTTCAGAATGACAGAACAGCAGTAGAAAGATACACTTCTTCAGGTTTGGTTTGGTTTTACTTACTTTTATTATTTTACATTTAATTTCATAGTAGATAGTGTGATTTCCACAGACACCTTTTTCTTCAACAGGATAAAAAAGTCTTGAGAATACAGCTAGATTTTGTGGGTTAAGACACAGCATCCAATTATATGAATGTTTGATATAGTTCCTGTTTTCAAGAAAAAAGCTTTTTTTTTTTTTCCAAATTTATGAATGTAGAATGACAATGTAATGCCCCCTTCCTTCCCCCTATGTTCTACATGATATATTTTCCTCGTTATATATGAGATTTGCAGGTTTCTAGTTCAGATAAATATAAAAAATCATTATCCTGTGCTGTCAACTTGTCAAATGCACTAATTTCTATATATTCTATGCATTGTTGCATCCTATTTTCAGGAACAAATGAGAACAACTGTGATCTATAGACCCCAGAACTCAAACTACCTGGATTCCCTTGACCAAATCATTTGGATAGCTGTTTCCTGTACCTTCCCCCTGTAAATTACAGTGAACTCCATGCTGGAGTGACTGTGTGTTTGATGAGGAAACATGAACACTCATCTCTGTTAAATTTTTTTCTCAGTACTTTCTCGCTGACTTCCTTTTATAATATTTTTCTTTATTGTATAATGATAGGATGACTGCCACAGTCACTTTCACACTTGATTGGAATACATTATTCTTGAAAACACCCTCTGTACTCTTCCCAACTAAGTTAGCTCTATAATCACTGGATAGTTGTGACTGATTTTCTGGGAAACTTCTGAGCTTGGTTATATATGTGTGCATGTGTAGCATTCTGTTCTACATAATTTTTGAACCTTATTTGGCAGAGCTTTAGAATTTTTATGATGATGCTTTTCCAGTCGTTGCTGCATGTTCTTACTTTTGGAAAGAACTAGTGATACTTCTGTGTCAGTGTCGTCTCAGTGTGCTGCACAATTTTATTGAGCTTTATGTTTTTCCAATGTATTTAGGTTGGCTTATGATGTAGACAGATAGGTATAGATATGTATATATATACAGATATATTTTAATATATAAATCTATATATTTATAGTGTTATATAGAGATAGAATGTAGATTATATAGCTATGTTCAGTTTATATATACTATATATCATGTACACTTAGGCATGCTAATGTATATATATGTATACAGTAGCAATACTAATTATAAGAATACCTATAACATGATATATCATTAGATTGTATGCATTTTAAACTGCTATTACACAGCATAAATACTATACAAAAAGGAATTTTTTAAAACTGACAGGTAGTGTTATTCAGATAGATCTCCCTTTCTTCATTTTTTCATGATATTTTTAAGTTTAACAAATACGTATACCTAGATGAGTGTACATCTGCGAAGGGTGAAGTGATGAACAAATACTGCATCAGAGGAATACACCATCACTACAGAAGTGAAGATTCACCTGAGCCATAGTTTTTTAGCGCTAGCCATTTTTTCTCCTTTGGCTTTGGTTTGCTAACATGTGATTCAGTTGAGACCACATAAAAGCCAGCTGCATATTTTTGTTCTAATATAAGCCAAGTCAAATTAATTGTTTGTAGGTGGACTTGCAGAATTCTTTCCCATTTTAGTCCTAGGTCTGGTAGATACTTTGCCCTGACCCTCCATCTAAACCCGGTATTTTTAAGCTCTTTTTGCAGCTTCAACTTCATAGGATAGTCCTTTGCAGTTAATGAGATTTAGAAATGATGCTGTTCCCTTGCCTCCTTTGAAGTTAAAAAGACAACAGAAAAACAGGTCTTATTTCTCCAGCCATCAAAAGTGCAAACCTGCTGGCAGATATTCAGTCTGATTTGACAAGCAGCCTGTTCAATTATTTATTCACCTATTAAAACCCAGTTCCAGAACTTTCTTCATTATACTACTGCTCTTTTTTCCTCCACTATCTCATGTGGTAGTGCATTCTTTCATTGCTGCAGCTGTTCAGTCTTGGACCCACACTTTTAGACAGTAGGAGGTCCAGTCCTTGTTAGATCATTACTTTACTCAGGCTCTTATTAAAAGTCACAGCTCTACTCAGTGGATATTCTCTACAAGCAACGGCCTGACTGTGTATTTTGAGCATTGTAGAGATGCAGAATATTATGGCAAAATGTTAGTCTCATCAAACAGATCTGAATTTTCAGTATGCATTTATATTTTCCAAAATATTCCTCCACTTTCTAGCTGAGAAGTAACAACTGTGTTAAGCAAATAGGAAAGACTTACATTTCAGGGAATAATAGGAGTCTTTCTGATTTGGTTTAACTTGTTCTGAAATTAAAAAAAAAATTCTTTATGTGCAGAGATCATTTCTGCTAAAACTAAAATTAGGTATGATATTTATTTCTTAATTATTTTGTGTTTTCCAACAGTGAATTATGCATAATGCAGATTAATTTAAGAGTGCTTTCAGCAGGAATTAGTACAGCTTTTTTTTATGAGGAATTGAGATTAGTGATCTAAAAGAAGTGTAGAATATGGTCGGTATCACAGGGCAATTTTTCTGGTTGTTTTAAGGAGTGACAGAACTTGGATCCTGAATAAAATGTTTAGCAAGCTCCCAAGACATCCACAGTCAAAGCAATTCGGTCCGCAGTCTTCTTGTGCTGTGAGTGGTCATTTCCCCAGTGCTATCAACCAAGTGTCAGCAGTGACAGCTTTACAAACTGAACTGCAGTGGAAAAGTGCAGTTATTTCTCTAGCTTCATCACTGCACAGTTTAGAAAAGAGGGGTAAGTCAGGCATTTCCAAATTCTCCATGTTTAAGACAAATTGTTCATGGAAAATCTCAGGGTTTTTTCCCTGTCTTACTCTCCAAATGTTTGCTGTACTGCTCCTTACTTTATGAAACGTGCTGTGCTGTAATTGCTTGATATAAAACATCCAGTAATCTTGGTTTAAGAGATTCCCACCTTTCTTCCCATTCCCTGCCACCACTGTTTGTCATTCCTGCCTCTTCAACCTGCTGCATTTTTTTGGCAACAACTACTGATGGAGTCATTTGGAGAGTGGGAGCAGCAAACCTATTGTTTTAAAATTAATCATTCCACTTTCTGTCACTATTTCAAGAAGAGGATGGAATATTTTAAGCTGATATTGCCACCAAATTCTTCATATCATGAAATCATTTCTTGACAGTAAAGGTCACAAGTTTTTTTGTCATTGGAAGCCACATTTATTTGTTCAAAGTTAGTAGTGAGAAAAACATGAATAAGTAATTTTTTTATTATTATTATTATTATTAGCAAAGAATCTGATGAAACTAAAAGAAACACAGCTCCTTGTACAAAAGTAAGTTTCAAACACCTTCAGCATTGTAACTGAGTCAGTAAAAAAAAAGCCATCTAAAAAGATGCAGAAACAGAGACTGATACATTTCCGAGTCACATACACTGAAGCTGCTTTCGTCTACACATGACATCTTTTGCTGAACTGGTACTGTAGTTTATGTAAATTGCTCAATTTTCAGCTAATTATTTCATTGCATACAAAGTGTGAATAATGGCAGTAGTATAAGCACACAGTGTTTTGATTTCTCCTGCTAGGAACAACAGCAGCCAGCAATGGAAATCAGCTATTTGTAACAAACATATAGGAATGATGGAAATAATTTGCGAATATGGTGTCTCTGCATTGTATGACATACACATCTTTGGTTTTGCTTACTAATTTCATAAATAGTTGTACAGAACAGAAAATTCCAACAAGACATCACTAGATGAAATCCTTTTCAAAAGGAAAACTAGGTAAATACTTATTGGTATTCCCATTTTTATGAGATGTCTCTCATTTAACAGATGTAAAGCTCTAAGAAATTTCTATGTATAGCAATACTATATTAGAAAGTAACATGCATTTTTCCTAAAGATAAGGTACCCGCAGACATATCCAATAGCACTGTAAATACAAGAAGAATGCACACACACGCTACATTAGGTACTGACGATGGGAGCCTATTTCCAGTACTGTATTTATATGTATTTTGTAACACTTGGTTGATCTAATATCCAATTTTAGTATCTCAATGTGTTTGGATGTTAAAATGAAGGAACTCTCAGTAATCTTCATAAAATTAAAACAAAGAACGACACATTTTCTATAAATGACCATTATGATTCACCATAAATGGACAGTTAATGTTTACTGTCACTGTGGTTGTTGAATCAGTTGTAATCTCTGGTATAATTCCATTCCTTCCATTTCTTTTTCTTTTTCTTTGTCTTTTTTTTTTTTAATTGATCTTATTTCTTTCGTATTGACATTACTTAAATTTAAGAAGCCATTCTTAAAGTTGGTTTAAATCACAAAATTACATGATTAAATGTAGATTACTTTCATGTAGCCACTGAATTTAGAAACTTGTATAAAAAGACATGGTTGGTTTTATGTATTATTGTTGACAGAATTTTACAGGACTGCATGCTGAGTTTTTGCAATTTAAAATTAAATTGTGATTTATTTTTTCTTTTAGAAACTTAGTTTTTTCTCCTTGCTCATTTTTTACCTAGAAATCATCTCAAAGTTTAACATTCAGTAACATTCTTTATTTAGATACATAATAAAGAATTCCATGTACAGGAACAAAGCGGGAAAAAAAATATTTTCCCCAACTGGAAAGACGTTTGTCTTCTTGAAATATTTTACAGTAACTGAAAATGTCATACTAGATATATTCCCTTCCAGCAAATGTTTCTCCTGTCTCCAATACAGTTTAGTTGGTTTGGTTTTTTTCCTCTTGAGATCTTCAACATGAGGATGGCATCATAAGGATGACAACAGTTGATGAATATGCAATTGAGTTTTGCTCAGAATTTTAAAACTGGTGAATTAAGTCAGCTGATAATTTCTTGATTTCCTCCCCCTCTCCAAAACCAGAAAACATTTATTTTGCAACAATGAAAGCCTGAGTGCAGCTGGGAGGGAGAATATTCAAATAAAAATTTTGAATTTTTTTTCAGGTTTCAACACATTTCACTGTCTACTCCATGTGTGTAGCCCACAATCCATGTTTTGTCATCCTCTGCTATCACTTCTGGGTTTTCTTTCATATCATCTTGGCCTCACTTCTGGGTTGTGGTCTTCACTTTTCTAGTATAACTTCAACCACAATCCAGCCTGCTACTGCTATCTCTTGTCAATATTTTCCTTCTGTTTTTCTAACCTTAGTTACTGACTCAAGGAATTCTGCTGTGATAGACCTCAGGATGACAAAGGTGCAGTTCAAGTTATTGTGAAGAGTAGGCAGCAATGATCTATCTGTTCCCTTGAGGGAGTTGCTAAAGTGCTGGACGTCACTCATCTGTTTTGACATTTTTTTCCCCAACAATTCTTAGAGATGGAATTGTTCCATGGAAGGCAGGCACTGATATTACATTGACATTGCTTGCTTGAAAAGCAATTGGAAGCTTGCCTTCCATGCTGTTTGACCATTTCATTTTTGTACTGTTTGCATATAATAAAAGTAAATTTCACTTGGTGTGTGTCTGAAATCTCTATCATTAATTTTTAATAACAAATGTAATAGTACTTGAAAGTGTCATTGAGGTGTAAGACTCAGTTACTGGTTTTTCTCATATCCTTTACAGCAAAAGTGTATGGAAAAATTTAATACAAGTCAATTATAGCATTTTATATTACCTAACTAAAGAAAATGTTCTGAAGAGAAGGGGAAACACAGTGAAAAGACCTTAGATGTTTAAAAGTAAATGCAGACATATATCGCTTACTTTGCTGGTCCCCTAATATGTTCACAAGCTGCACGGCTACTTAGTCTTTGTATGACTGAGAATAGTTGTCAATGTGACAATGTAACAGTGTGTAGGCTGACAGTATTTTTAGACTAAAAGGTGATAGGAAAAGATAGAGGGGATTCAACTTTATATTCTTAGTATTCTATGTATTTTATATTCTACATAGCTTTGTGTTTAGAGGAAGAAAGAGTAGCATAAAAGATACTACTAAGTAAGACAACCTGAAGACGGATTGGAGAAAAACCTTCTAAGGAACTGTGGAATGGGAATGCATGGCTTCAAAAATCCACCATTTAGTGAAAATATTTATTTCAAAAGTTTGTTCTTTTTTACCATCCCTCTATTTCTGTGTTATATGTGTGTTCAGACATGAGGGTGGGTTTTTTCAGTAAGCTAGGCTAGTGTTAGCAGACTCATCTATCAGTTTTATTTCTTTGCATGGCCACAGGCGTCATCCAAGACTAGTGGCGGTCCATATAGGAGCATGACAATCTCTAATTATCCCTCTGTCAGAAGTTAAAATAAAATACTAAAGCCTTAATCTAAGTATGGAAAACTTCACGGTGTTTAAATCAAAATGTTATTAAAATATTTATGTGTGAAGTTAAATAAGCAGGTCTAATTTTAGTCTTTCTAATTTCTGTCTGTGTTCCTGTCTTCTGAAGCATTACTATATTAAAATAGATAGCTATAGAAGAGTTTCTGGAGGTATGGCATGCTCATGGTATTGCAAAAGTAATACAGGTCACTTTCAGACTGTATTTCTTTAGCCAAACTCTAAGTGCCTACCAATTATGGTACACATGCAGGTTCGTACTGATAATTTTTACCTACCAAGAAAGATATGAGCAGAAATATATGGCAGAATAATTATATCTCATACAGGTATAGTTATATCTCATACACGTATAGTTACGTCTCATACAGGTGTGCCTGTTGCCTCAGATGCGTTCTTACAAATGTAAACATACAAACAGAAAAATGCTTTTCAAATTATGATTTATATTGAAATTGTGCAAGATAATAAGGGTTGGATTTTTATTTTTTATAGTAATCTTTTAGATTTAGGAGAATTTGGGATATTACCACTTCCTAAAGTTTGTAATCTTACAGCTAAAACACCTTGATGTACTGCTTTTGTTGGGTTTTGTGGGTTTATTTGGGGATTTTGTTTGTTTGTTTGTTTTTTCCACTACTCAGTACTGGAAATACTCCTCTGGAATTTAGCAGATTGTCTGTCCATGGATTATATTTAACCAACTGTGTTTAAAAATCCAGCCCCGCTTACCTTCGGAGATTTGTAAAAACAATCCTCCTGTAGCTCTTTTTTACCTCTGAGACTTGATGTATAGTTCTAACAAATGTATTTCATTACTGTTAACATTTCATTGTGAATGACTGAATGCAACTGATATATATGAATTTGGTTCTCTCAAAATACTACCCTGAACCTCCAGCCTAAAACTGACTTGGAAATTTGAAAAGCATCTGAAGGAACTGCATGCAATAGTGAGGAACAATTCTCTTCACAATACTAAGGACTGATTACAAGTTATATCTTATAATGTGCTTCAACAGGTGTAAAATTGTGCTCCTTACCATGAAAACAGCTTCTGAAGTATCAATGAAAAGCAGTAGCGGTGGTGTTGATGTTACAAAAGAGTTCATGTGTTTCTAAAGGTAGATGTTTAGGCACAGCAGTAGAAATTTCAGATCTGTGAGTCTTAAAATAGGCAGAAATGGCTTTACCAGGAAGAGTCAGAGGGCCCCAAAACTACAGTTACCACCCAATATGAATAGTATAGGCAAGTTTAAGCTAAACTAAGCAGAACAAGAAAGTTTTGTCTTGTGGTTGGCAGATCATGTACAAAAGACATTTTTTTACAGGCACCTAACTGTTGTTTTAAAGAAACCACTCTAACAGTTGTTTAATGTTGTTTCGTGGTATGAAATAATCTAATCTGCATATAGATTAAGACTCTATTTATGGCATCTATGGCACTGCAAACAAGTGTGGGGGGTCACAATTCTTTATGGTATTTGTTCAAAACTGCATAATTTGTGTTTGCATTATAGTCCCATTAAATGCTGCCACTTTAAAATATACTGTATGTCAAACATTCACTACCAGAATGGCCCAATTACATTAAAAAAACCTTATCAGTAGTCAGGTATCAGGATTCATTACTTAACCTAAATATATATCAAAACTTAATCAAATTGGAGCATCACAGACTTTATTGCAGTTCTATTGCTTACCGGAGCAAAATCAGATGTATGTTCTCTATTGTAAATGCTTCTAAGTGACAGTGCCACAATACTGAAAACTGATAAATAAGCATTGTTATATAAAAACCAGGAGTACACTTAAATTATATTAATTTTGTCATAAAGAGGAAAATGCAAAGAAGAATGCTTAAGCTCTGAGATTGCTGCAGGGTTTTTAAGTTTATGATAAACACTGAAAACTAAAGATTTCAGCTCTTAGGATAATTACCTTTATATCCTGAAGATATTCTTTTAAGTAAAATGTTTCTGAAGAGTTCATAAGAATGATGTATATGTGATCACATAGTCATGAATGAATAAAAGGCAATTACTAGCATGATTTGTTAGTAATTCTTGTTTGATTTTTTTTTTTTTGTCATTTGAAATGTGTAGTCCATTATTTAAATTTTATTGTTTCTATAAAGGAATTGTTTTGTCACATCATTACTTTTTCTATTTGATTTCTTTAGCTTATTGTCCTATGTGTTCCATATATTGTCTCTTAGAAATTCCATTCTGCATGTTTTAATTTTTATTCCATTTTCTATTAAATGTATATTCCATACTATTGTCAGGAGTTGCTGTTGAAGTGTGGAACTCTTAACCTTTGAATGTGACTGACTTTGAGTTTTTAACTGCATAGTTAATAGAGAATTAATATAGATTTTTGCACTTAATGTAATATTTATAGATATACATCCATCAATTCTCAAATTCTGATCTGCTAAATATTTTCATATTCCATAGAGATTTAGCAGATCATGTGAAACTCTCCCAAGTTTCCAGCAATCTCAACTTTTATAGCTATTTATACTTCATAGCATAGAAAAGAGAAAGCTGAAGAAACTTCTTAAAAGAGAGATCTCATCTATTGTGTGTGAAATGAGGAGAAAGTGCTTCTACTGCATGAAGCAGGGACTAGCAAATAAGCCAGACAGCAAGAGACTTTTCTTATGCAAAAGAAATAACAGTTGTCCTATATAAGGCCAAGCTTCTGAGCTATGTTAGAGAAAGGAGAGTACTGAATAAAGAAGACTGTGAGATGGCCCACAATCACACTATGTTTTGAACTTTTGACAATGGAAGGAAAGGGGTGATAAATGAAATCTCCTATGTTGTCCACTGTAAGTAGTTACATCTTTTTCTCTCTCTCCTCTTTATTACTGTTTTTCTTCTTATTGTTGACAACATTTTAATAAACTTCCCACACTGTAGAGGGGATGAGTGCTGAACAAATTTTAATAAATTTTGTGAGGAGCTGAGATTAATCTAGAAGACATAATCAAGAAATCAGTTATGCTACTTCAAATTATCTAAATCTTGAATTTTAAAATAATTAATTACTATATTTAGTGAGTATCTGCTACAGAAAAGAAAATACAGAAGTACTTTGCTCTGGCCAATTGGAAAAAAAGAAAGTCCTAATGTAGTTTCAGTTTCTATTAATATTTAGACAATAAGCTTATGGTGCATGCAGACAAAGAGTTAGTAGGTAGGAATCGAAAAAGGGAAAATAGGAAGAATGTAGCAAGATCTGTGACAGGGATACATGGGCACCTAGGGTGTTTTATTTCTTTGGTTTCAGGATTCATACAGCCGTTAGTTGTGTGATCTCTTCTTCCTTCAGCTGTGGGTATGGGAATATTTGTCCTTCTTTTTCATGTTTTTTAGACAGGCCCACTTTTGCTGTGTCCCTAAATTAAGGGAAGAAATTAGTATTTAGAAAGTGACAATAAGTCTACGAAGTTCAAGAACAGGGTGAATGGGCCTGACTTCTATGATCAACCTAGATCATGGGACATGGACTACTATGCAACAGTAGCTAGGACAGAGACAGGTCCAGAGAAGTTAAACTGGATGAAAAACTTCAGCTGAGAAGGCTAGAACTAAGACAATGAGTCTGAAGATGCCGGAGATGTACTAAGGCAACTGGAAACAGACATTCACAGAATAGTATGTAATCATACAGTCAAGGGTCACTCCCTGGAAGCGTTCAAGGTCAGGTTGGATGGGACTTTGGGAAACCTGGTCTAGTGGAGGTTGTCCCTGCCAATGGCAGAGGGATTGGAGCTAAGTGATCTTTAAGGTCCTTTCCAACTCAAACCGTTCTATGATTCTATGATCCTGTGATTCTATACTACAATGCACATATAAAAGAATACTGAAATAAGGCTGTATCAGTGTCTTTGACTCGTTCGATCTTCCAACAAGCAAAATGTGTGTTTCTATTATGGTTTATTTCTTTAGTTAGTAACCACCATACTTACCAGCAGTAAACTCAAATTTGGGCTTTTTTTGTTTGTTTTGTTGTTTTGGTTTTGGGGTCTTTTTAAATATAATTTCTCGGATTTTATAATCTTTTCCAAGTTCTTTCGCTTAGAAAATACTGTTTGTCTATCTTCTTTCTTTCATTTATTAGGAATTGCAATTGTTTTATGATGCCTTTCGGCCTGTTTGGTCCCCAAAGTAAAATCTGTTCTGTGAATTCCATAGTGCACTCTGACTTAATTTACTTTCTACTAACATCTGGTCAAAAGAAAGCATGGAGGATCTGACAAATGATACCAGCTTTTCAATTCCGTGTGGGACGACCAAACGGGTTGAAACTGAAGCAAAGTTAGGGAAAAGCATCCATCTATCCCTAACATATTTAGACAGGGAGATCTAGAGCATGAAGAATATGTAGGTTCCTTGGAGTGATGATGACTAGCTGTCATAATAGTGATGTAAAAAGAAGTAAAAGAGTTCTTTAGAAGATTTATGTGGCAATTTAGTCCAAGCTCTGATAGTCTGGATTGAGCAGATTCCATTTCCTGAGAGAAGCTAAAAGTGGATAGAATAAAGAGAGGAAATCAGAAAGGAAATAAAAGAAGAAATTAAAAAAAACCCCAAAAATGTAAACACACCACCTTTGAAAACCCCCAGCTGGGTTAGGCTCATAAAAAGAAAGGTGAAGGCACTTTTCATCTTTCAAAGAGCTCTGATTTTGATACCTGATGATATACTGCTACCCAGAATAACTCTTAACACTAGTTGTGGAATGTCTCTGGAGTCAAGGTGTATTGTCTGATGCTTTTGACTATGTAGCATTTAAAAACAAAAGTATTTCAAAGACCACCAAATGTAATATCTCATTAAAATATAAACTGTTCTTTGCACAAACACAAAATACAGAAGTATCAAGGATTTATGTTTTCCCCCATGAAGAGCTAGGTTTGATATTAGATTCAATATGTATGAAGATATTTGAGAATACATTGAATTTTTCCTATCCCATGAGGAAAAGTCACTGCCCAGCTAACGATAAAGATAGCCATAAATTAAGGAAAGCCATGGGAGGTCACCATCCTCTTTGGTCACCTGGAAAATGCTGTAACCAGTGTATGTGCACAAACCATGTAATCTTCATGAGAGAGACTCCCCGGCTCCTTTGCCTTGCCCTATGACATTTCCTCTAGAAACATGCTTACTATGGAAAGAGAGGAATATTTTCTGATTAATGATTAAAATCAGAGGAAATCAGAAATGTCAAAACTGAATCTTAACGGTTTGCAAAAAACCCGTGTTCTTTATAAAGGGGAAGACCTGTCTGCTCTGTCGAAGGGTTAAAAGAAACAGATAAACAAGATGCAGACAATACTGAGAAGTGGATCATTTCTTATCACCATCGATAAATATGCAGCAGTTTGGACCTGGCTTGTTTAATAATTAATGTGAGGAATCCTCAGAGACTGACTTGTCAGAAACAGCATTTTTTGAGTAAACCAACAACTTCAAAAGCAGAGAGTCACCACTCCAGATGGTATAGACCCAAGAGCCTAAAAAAGTTTAACAGTGCACTGGTTCAGCTGACAACAAAAAGATCCAGTCTTTTATTCTAAGCAGCTCAATGGCTTAGACTTTTGGAAAGCAGAAATTTTAACTATGCATTGTTTTCACAGAACCATGCCAAATAGCTGAGG
Source organism: Psophia crepitans (assembly GCA_013399095.1). Classification (NCBI taxonomy): domain Eukaryota; kingdom Metazoa; phylum Chordata; class Aves; order Gruiformes; family Psophiidae; genus Psophia; species Psophia crepitans. The sequence continues at coordinate 136,983 of VWZZ01005980.1, forward strand.
TTGGAAAGGACCTCTGGAGGACATCTGGTCTAATCCCACTGCTCAAGCAGGACCACATAAAGTCAGTTGCCCAGGACTAAGTCCAGATAGCTTTTGAATACCACCAAGGAGGGAGACTCCACCATCACTCTGGACAGCCTATGCCAGTGCTCAGTTACTCTCACAGAGAGTACACAGAGAGTGTTTCTTTTTTCTATTGAATTCCATCTGATGTTCACATGGAATCTCCTGTTTCAGTTTGTGCCCATTGTTTCTGGTCCTCTTTTAATAAGAATATAATTATGCATTTTTAGCTATAAATGCTATAAATGCTACCTGGGAAATTTCAAGCCAGTCAAATCTTTGAAGCTGTAACTTGCAACTAGCTGCTGGGAAATAGAGCTGTAAAAGCCATGGAACGTCATGAAATAATGGAACTTGTCCAGCATGATGTCTACCAAGAAAATAGTTTTTCACTCAGTTCTTGAGATGAACTGCAGATATCAATAATGTAATGAATAAAAGAAATTCGGAAACATGCTATATTTAGACACACAAGTTTGTGTGGTTTCGCATAGAAGAGTTTTTTAAGAAAGTTATGTATTCATGGAAGGAGAGGCAATAAAGCTATAGATATAAATATATATAGAGAAAGTACATATAAAAGTATACAAAACATAAATGGTTTAGTGTGTGTTGATACCTCTGTCTTGTAACATGTCCAGGTCTAAATGTAGAATCTTTCTGTAAGAAACAAGGTAAAGAGATTTTCAACAACAGTGATTCTCTATAACTCCTTCTGTGGATTGTCAAAATAAAAGAGAATATGCTGCAGTAGCAGTGAAGTGCTTTCAAAAGTGTTGAATCATTAAGTGGACACAAATCTCTGATTCTGAGTAAATGTGTTGATCATAATGATAATATTGTGTGTTCCAGAAAAAAAAAGAAGTTACTTTGTATTGGTCACATTTGACTAAGTACCATAAATTCTTAATTTCTGGTTAACAGGTGGCATAACTTACATCATTAAATGTCCCCTACCAGTTCAGAAATTTTCTGGTTCCCCCATTCTTTTAACACAAGAGTCTGGATTTTCCTTTGGCAAAATACAATCTTTATTTTTAGATTCTTAGTGTGAAACAGTTGCCAATTCCTTGTCAACAATAAAATGAACATTGGTGTGTGAGATAAAGTTAGGAATATTTTACACATAGGATGGAAAAAATGTCATTTCTCTATTGGGTGCTGTGTAAATATGAGGAGCTCTTACAAATCATTTAACAACTGCTGGAGATGGAGTCAGACCAGAAAGAAAACAATAAGATGTCCAAACATAGAAAGTTTATTCAGTAAATTGAAATTCAAGCTTGAAAATTGAAAAGTTTGATTTTGATCTATCTCAAAGGGCACCTTTGAGTTTTGGTTGTGGGTTTTTTTTAATAATAAAAGGCAAGTTTTATTAAATGTTTATCTTAGAAACAGATTATTTGCATACTCTGTTTCTTGTTCCCCTTAATCATCTGATGTATTTCTTAAGAAGACTAGGTTGAAAATGCAGTATTATGTATTTGAGAGACTTTATCCTAACATATTGTACTCAGGAAAGTTTGAAATATATTTTCAGCAACAGCAACTTAATGTACTGTACAAGCACCTACTTCATGTGACCTTTCAGAGGAAATATCTTCTGTGATTGCTACAGTCATCCAAAGGGAAAAAAAATCAAATTCTTATAATATATTTCTTAACATTTCTCAATGGCAATTTAAAATCCTATTTTAATGCTATTTAAGATGGTAAGTCAGTTCCAGATACCTACACCTTGCAACTGAATGGAGCATGAGGTGCTGTAAAAACTGTACTGCTATTATAATAAAAGATCTCATATATGAAGCCTGAAGTGTGAGTCATCCAATCTTACACTCACACCCAGAAGCCAACCTGTATTCCTATGCTTCAGTGCATTCAATCATCAAGATGTTCTGGAAACCCCGAAGAAGCTTAATTCCAAGATTTGCATATCTGAAGTGGTTCATGGATATTGCAGGGTAAAATAAAAAATACCTTGTCACTATCATTTTAAGTCCCTGTAAGGCAGTACCATCCTTGACCAGAAGATGGAAGTACAGCCGTTTCGGGGGTTTACTGATGACTACAAACCTATGCATGCTAAGCAGATTTTGTTGCACAGTTCATTTCACAATTCAGTACCCAAAGCAGTCAAGAATGTAACAGCATAACTATCTATGAGGAAAATAGTGCTATATTTCAAGTCTGACCAAATCCTACATAAACAGCTGAACAAGCCTGGCAGAAGTTAGTCAAAGCCCAACAAAAAGTTAATCTAATTGAAGTCAAATTTTCCATCTGTTACATTTAAGTTCAAACAAGCAGTAAGCAGCAATAGTAAGGAGCTTTTGTACTATAGACAGATGACTGCTGGCCTCTGTCTATGGCTAGTGTAAGAATAAATTTGTTTAGATTCTGATGTTCTTCATAATGAGTGCTGAAAATCATGTCAGAAATAGCAGTAACTCTAACAAGTTCCAAATCCTCCTTGTGGAAATGTATCCCTGGTGTGATTCAATTCACATGACAGTGGATTTCTACATCTGACATAGCTGCATAGATTGCCTTAAAATGAAGAGAAGCAGATAGTTACATAGCAAAATTTGTGAGATCCTAATGCATATCTCAAATAGACTCTCTAGTTCCTACCTGTCACCTACCTGGACTTCTGTAATGCCTTTAAATCCCATCCTCACATTCTTTGATGGATCAACTGTTAAATGGACAAGGTATTGGCTGGATGGCCATGTCCAAAGAGTTACAGTCAATGGTTCATTATCCAAGTGGAAATCAATAGTGAGTTGTGTGCCTCAAGGGTCCGTACTGGGACAAATACTATTTAATATCTTCATCCTTGACATAGATAATGGGATTGAGTGCATGCTCAACAGGTTTGCAGTGACACCAAGCTGGGTGGGGCAGCTGATACAGATGTCATTCAGAGGGACCTTGACAGGCCTGGGCTGTGGGTCCATGCTTCATGAAGTTCAGTAAAGCCAAGTGTAAGGTTCTGCATGTGGGTTGGGGTAATCCCTAATTTCAGTACAAGCTGGGGAATGAATGGATTTGGAGCAGCCCTGCAGAAAAGGATGCGAGGATACTGTAGGATGAAAAAAAATTGGATATGAGCTGGAAATGTGTGATTGCAGCCCAGAAAGCCAATCATATCCTGGGCTGCATAAAAAGAAACGTGGCCACCTGGTTGAAGGAAGTGATTTCCCCCTCTCTACCATGCTCTCTTGACACTCCAACTGATGAGCTGGACCCATCTCTGGGGTCCCCAGCACAAGAAAGAGATGGACCTGTTAGAGCAGGTCCAGCGGAGGGCCTCTGATCATTTTTGATCAGAGGGCTGCAATACTTCTCCTATGAGGAAAGCCCGAGAGAGTTTGGATTGTTCATGCTCGAAAAGAAAAGGGTTCAGAGAGGCCTTATTATGGCCTTTCAGTAATTAAAGGGGGCTTAAAATGGAGATGGAGGCACACTTTATACCAGGGTCTGTAATGATGAGACAAGGGGCAACGATTTTAAACTGGAAGAGAATAGATTTAAATTGGATATACGAAAGAATTTTATTACTATGAAGGTGGGAGGGTAGAAAGTCATGTTGGATGGGGCTTTGAGCAACCTTGTCTAAATGGAGAGTGTCCCTGCCCATGGCAGAGGGACTGGACTAGATGAACTTTAAAGGTCCCTTCCAACCCAAACCATCCCATGATTTTATGATTCTATGATTCCTCTGGAGTATTTCTCCTGGTTCACTACATTGCAGTGCAAAAGAGTATCTATGTATGTGTCAGAAGTTTGACAAAATTCAACTGACATTTAAATCGAAATTAGACTTTTACATTGATCTGCTTTCCAGTGAAAATCCACATGGGTGAATATCTTGTCCTGCTCTTTTCAACGTCTGTATCCACTCTCAGGTGAAATGTTTAGGTGGCTTTGACAAAAATGTTAGTCATATAGAGATGAGTCATAGTTTTGCTTACTGTTTATATAAGATGCTCTGATGCTTCAATGAGCTCAGTCAAAATATTGTTTTGTGATGGTAGAATAAGGTATCTGAGAGTATACAGAATAAATTATAGGAAAAAAAATTGTACTACATTACTGCCTGTTGTTACGTAGCCTGTAGTTGACATTTAGTGCCTAATGGCACCGAACCATGAAGCACAATGCTCTTCTGTGATAAAGGTATCAAGATTCCCATAAGATGGTACAGCAAAACACAATTGCCATGTCACAGTCAGGGAGCACTGATCAGCTTTTCGCCATCGTTGCTCACAGGTAACAGCAGGTATAGGTATCAGGATTTCAACTTTCATGACGTCTTCTAGGCAGATGTCTTTTGGAAACTGTGCTGCCTAAGTGCCATTGACCCTGCCTCTACTAAATATGGATTGTATGAGGAGAGGTTATTTTTGTCCTCCTTAATCCATTCCCAAATTTATGTTCATCCCTAATTTATGTAAAAAGTTAACATAATTTTGTTCTAAAAGTTCTGAAGGCTAAGGACTGTGTAAAATTTCTCAGTAAATCAGTCCCACCAGTGGCTGGCACTCCTTTTGCTGAATATGTATGGATTATAAAGTAAGAATATGAAATAAATATTTTATTCTTTTGGGAGAAACAAATATGATAATTGGAAAGTAAAAAAATTATTTTACTCAAACACAACTGACATACATTGAACAGGTTATAGAGTATGTTCTTGATTTGCAATGGTATTAGTAATACAAGAGCACCTCCTACTGATGCTCTGAGAGCACTTTTGCCTCAACTTTTGTAAACAATCATCTAAATAACAGGATTGACTCTCACAGTTAATGTTGAATGTTGAACAAAAGGGAATAATTTTTAAGTAAGAATTTGAGACTGTGTAATCTTAGAAAATACTATATACTAATTTATGATAACAATATGATAACAATTACCAAGTATAAAAATATTGTTTAACTTGAGTTTTATTTCATGGTATATATGTTTTATCAACAAAACATGAATTCCCTGATTTCTTATTGACTTTATCTAAGAGCAGATTTGGGGACATAAGTTATAATTATATTTATCAGAATAATTTGAAATTACAGAACTTTCAAGCATGGCCCTTTCTTCCAAAATTCTCTCTAAGAGTACACTTAAAAATAAATGCATTGCTAGAACAAGACTTATATAGAAGAGTTTCAATACAAAAACCTGTGCTGCAGTGTGCATTATAGGTCGCATTTTTGTAAATCATTACACAGTGAGGAGTTCAAAGACAGCAGCACCTAAGCTGAAAGACAGCAGACATGGTACATGTTTTAAATGATACTGGTAGGATTTTAACATTTGAAAAAGTTGACTGTTTCACTGTTTGTTATAAAATATTTTCTTTGAAAAAGTGGTATTTTTCATCTCTTCATCAATAAATACTACTACTAAATCAATGCTTACTCAATAGCATTCCTGAAAAAGTACCATTTGAAATTTCATAACAAAATTTTGCTCCTGATATTTTCACTGCACTGAAATTCAGAACTTTAGCTCTATTTCTACATCTAGTTCTCTAGCTACCAGAATTTTCACTTTTTATTAAAAGATGTTAGCCTGAGTTGCCCTATTGCAGGGGGTTATGCATTTTAGGTCTTTCCCTGCTCTAGATATTTGGCTGTACTATCTTTCATAAAATATGTAGTTATCTTAAAAATTTCTGTCCAATAGCAGTTTGAGAAGGCAAGGTGGCACAATATGAATGACAGTTTGGCCGTTAAGACAAGATAAGAAGTAAATTTGGAGAAATATGCATCTCTAATGATAGTGTAGTAACTGAAATTAGGCAATAGTAGTGATTCATTACTAAAATCAATAAATGAAAATGGAACAGGAATTAGATGGTTTTGTTTGGATCCATCTATAAAGTTGGATGCATTATCATATTGTTCTAATTCTGCAAAAAACAGTCTTTCCTCCAAAGAAAGCTGCACTATCATGTATAGTAAAGTGTTATTGAAGAGTTTAAAATTAAGAAAATGTGAGGAGATGAATAACAAAAAAAAATTCAAACAAGCTATAAAATACAAATTCACTTTGATCTGCTGATAAAACTAGACATTTGTACTGAAATTTGTCTACTCAACTTGATGGATCTGAGACAAGTCTTAAGAATTCATGTTTATACAACAACAAATCCCATTTCTTTGCTATTTTCTTTATGCATTTTTTCAGTAAATTGTGAATGTGGAAATATTTACAGATTATTAGATATTAATACAGGTTTATATTAAAATGTTTGGGTTTTCAGGGGATTCATTGTTTGGGTTTTATGGATTTTTTTGAGGATGCTAATGACATTTCCAAAATTTCCCCGGTAAAGGAATATTTTATTTCTCCCCAGCTGAGCGTAAAATAGTATGTCTTGTAGACCAAAACCAGGCTTCGAACCAAAACAAAAGAGTTCTGCTTAACTGTTCACACAGTTAAAGCTGTTCTGTTGACTATTAATAAGTTGAGTTTAATATCTGTAAGAAACTTGTACAATAAGTTTCAGGTAAATCTCTGAAGTTTTTTGCCTGTACTTGAACGGAGATAGTGCTCTATAAGACAGAGGAGAAAGAATCAAAATTACTAATTATTTTTCAGGATTTATATAATTGTGATGGGAAAAACATAATGAAATCAGGGTGCTGTGCTTCAGAGTGGTGAACTAATTCAAAATCTGTGCTCTGGGTTTTGTTTCGCATTGCCCTTTCATTAGAAGTGAAAAAGATTTAATTTTCTGTAATGTATGGCTACTTTTAAGGAACTCTGATTCGAGTCAGTAGAGAGGCATATATAGAATGCAAATAATGTTTATATGTTTATATGTTTAGGAAGAAAGTAAGCACTGTAAGACTCCAAGCGTGTGTACCTAAATTGTTGGAAAAGTCATTTGATATTTTAAACAATTCCATATAGTTATGTAATGAAATAAATGCAACTATTGTGCACATTTTCTTGCATCTAGAGGTAGAATGCTGTGTGTTCAAACTTTGCTGTTTTCCTGACTTTTATTGTTCCTAATGTATTAACCCCAATGCATGGTTAATATTTTTCTATAGAGCAGATTAAAATATGTCATAGCAAAAGACATAGGGAAAAAAAAAAGGTCATTTCCTCATTGGATGACCTAAAAATAGAACTGGCTCCATTCTGCAGCCACGATATATTGTTAACTGGAAGAGCAACAGATTTAGTGACTATTCATTGTATAAATAATTGCAGGGCGAACCTTTTTCACTTTGCCTAGGCAGCAAAAGTCTTAGAATCCCCATTGTCAAAGTTCATTTCTTTGTGCAATAATACAGCAGAGCAGATACACGAGTTAAAAAGGAAATAATGAAAATGGCCAACCATCACTCTGCAAAGCTAGAAAAAAGGCTGGATGAAAATTTGTTTTACAAGTCTTCAGAAATACTTTTCTTTCTCGCCATGTGACTATTCCCACATATGACAGTTGAATATTCCTAGCAGTGTTTGTATGTAAATCTATGAAGACTGGATCTGCAAAAATGTTTTAGCACGATGAGTAACACACAGTCAGTACCTCAATTAAGATTTCTTGGCATGGTCTTCAAAATAAGGATGATTACCTTTAAGTTATAAGAACTATGTTATGTTATTTATTTTCATGACCAAGCTGATCTGCCTTGAGTAAACACAGTTCTTCTCTGGGTCCATGCACAGTTAAAACCTAATATATACCCTCAGACTCTTTCACTTTCAATTATGCTTCCTTTGCCATATTTTTTAAGTTAATTGAACTGTGTTCATTTTTCCCTTTATATTTTAAAGAAGAAAAAATAATTGTTAGATACAAAATATAATTAGTATTTATCAAATATTTCATCTTACACTGTAATTTTTACAAAAGTAATGTGCCAAACTGTAGTGCCACAGGAACTTAGTGGGATACAGATTTATACATAATTGGCAGTTAGCTTGACATGCTTCTTTCTCCCAGTATGACACGAAGTAAGTGCCACCTGTAGAGGGGGTTTTTGATTGTTGTTTTATTGCATTTTTTTTAACTAGATCTGTGAGAAAGAGACAGTAGAACAAGCTTTCTTCTCTTGTAAAGCCTTCCAACCTCAGAATCTCTGAGTGTCATAAACAACGATAGGAGAAATCTTTAAGAAAAAAATGCCAATTGAAGGTAACAAACAAATCTACTCCTATCCCTTTACCAAGGGAAAGTCATGCTTGACCAACCTGATAGCCTTCTGTGAGGATGTAACCAGGTGGATGGATGATGGAAGAGCAGTGGATGTGGTCTATCTTGACCTCAGCAAGACATTTGACACCGTCTCCCACGGCATCCTTGTGGGCAAGCTGAGGAGGTGTGGCCTGGATGATCATGTAGTGAGGTGGATTGTGTGCTGGTTGGAAGGCAGAAGTCAGAGGGTTGTGGTCAATGGGGCTGAATCTAGTTGGAGGCCTGTGACCAGTGGAGTCCCTCAGGGGTCGATGCTAGGACCGGTGCTGATCAACATCTTCATCAACGACCTTGATGAGGGAACAGAGTGTACCCTCAGCAAGTTTGCTGATGACACTAAACTGGGAGGAGTGGCTGACACATCAGAGGGTTGTGCTGCCATTCAGCGAGACCTAGATAGGCTGGAGAGCTGGGCGGGGAGGAACCTGATGA
>VWZZ01005980.1:145882-243774 GCA_013399095.1 Psophia crepitans
CATCTCCCTTATGAGGAAAGGCTGAAGGAGCTGGGTCTCTTTAGCTTGGAGAAGAGGAGGCTGACGGGTGACCTTATCAACGTTTATAAATATGTTAAGGGTGAGTGTCGGGAAGATGAAGCCAGGCTCTTCTCGGTCTCATTAAGTGATAGGACAAGGGGCAATGGGTGCAAGCTGGAGCATAGGAGGTTCCGGGTTAACATAAGGAAAAACTTTTCCACTGTGAGGGTGACAGAGCACTGGAACAGGCTGCCCAGAGAGGTTGTGGAGTCTCCTTCTCTGGAGACATTCAAAACCCGACTGGACACGTTCCTGAGTGATGTGCTTTAGGTGGCCCTGCCTTGGCAGGGGGGGTTGGACTAGATGATCTTTCGAGGTCCCTTCCAAACTCTATGATTCTATGATTCTGTGATTTTGTGATACTCATTTAGAATTTTTTGCTCACAACTTAGAAACTGTCTTGTATATTGTCTGTTTTCCTTGCACCCTGGCTTGTTCAAATCCATTCCATATGATCATATCTCTAAATAAATTCTGATCGTTCTGCCACTCTAACCTCATGGCCTGCGGTAGTACTGCATGCTTTTCCAGCAAGTGTTAAATTACTCTGTATGTCAGAGTTTGAACCCTAAAAAACATGCGCAAGTAATCCCATTCATACATGCATGCATATGAATGGTTTGTATTTTCAAGTGTTAATTTTTTTTCTGGCCTATCCACATATTCCTGTATCCATATAATTTCATAATGATATCAAATTTCTATCTCACATTGATCCTACCTCCTGCTGCCCTTCATTACATCCTTGGAGATCAGCCTGCTCCTCTTAGAATACATTAGTCATTCATTACCAACGCCATAAAAGCCCTGAAGTCCTAGAAGAGAAGAATCTTTCCTTTTACCTTTTTGTTCCCTCACTATTAATAGATAACTCCCAGCTGCTCTTTCATTTCTCTTCTGTCATGAAAGTTGTAACTACATGATTAAAATGGTGTGCAGCTCTAAAACTACTATCAATTATACTAATTAAGGTCAAATAGAATGGAACGGCACTCTTCGTGGAAAACAATGTAGACAATGTAAACCTCTATTAATTTAAGGACATCATATGTACATATGACAGTTTCTACAGACCTTATTATTCATTGTTTCTATGTAGTCTCACATATTCACATCTCTAAGACTTATTTTGCTCTTTTTCTTTTGAGAATGAAAAACACTGATAGAGATTTTTTCTCTCATTTTTTTCTTTTTTTAAACTCTGTAAGTAGAAATTACCTCTTTTTATTAGAAAATTTATTTTCTCAAGTTTTGCTTGTGCTTGAAGAACGTTGACTGTGAATTTTCAACACTTGCCTTACCTGCAGCTACACAGAGGTTAACAAGTCAAGCAGGACTTGACATAACTCAGAGAAACATGCTCTAGCTAGAGCTAAAATCAAATTTTACATAGGAAAATGAATATTTTTCTTCTCAGCAGCTGTCTCTCAGTGCTGTGTGTCTGAAATACACAAAGTATGAAATTACACATGTGGGAAAATAGCATATATATTCTAAGAGAATTTTTGAAGGAAATGGATGTTCTGATTTCTGTTTTCAATCATGCAAACTGTTTTCATTCTGAGTGAGAAAGAAGCAGCTGAAATTTGGCTTAAGGAATTAAAAAAAAAAAAACAACCCAAAAGCAGCCCACTAAACAACCTACCCTTAAATGTTTTAAATAATTTATTCAAAAAAATGATGGCATTTTCATCCTTCATTGAGAGACCCTATCTAAGCAATAACATCTCTCCTCATGTGCACTCATCTCTGAGTAAACAGTCAGAAACAGTCATTCTGCTTAATCAGTGGGGGACTGCAAGGAAAACATTTTTCATTTGAAAGGACACTCATACTCAGAACTGGAACATGCTTCCTGTATCAGTATCAGTGCTGTTCAGTCCTGATCATCATAGTGTATTGCTGTTTTCCCAGGTGTCTGGGAATGGAGTTCCTAGGGCAGCTTAAAATTATTCATCATGGAGAGTCAGTATGCCCAGAGAATATTAGCCTTGAACATGTAAAATCTTGATGAACATTTCTTTGAATATGAACCATGGGTAATACCAAGCCCAAAACACTGTTTTGCAACAGAAAGGAAGAAAATACCATGTGGGAATCCTTTCTTTTTTAGCTTAAAGTATAATCATTGCCACCTTATGAGTGACTCGAGTGCTTCAAACTGTTGAATAATACATACAGAAAGGGATTGAGGGTGAGGGGTTTGAAATTGCTGCTTGAGAGAATAAGGGATCATAGGCAGCATCAGTGATCCATTGTGACGCATTACAGGCAAAATGCTCTGTAGTTAATTATTCAGACTGGATAGGTGTTGTAATTAAAAGTAGTTCTTATTCCTCCCTGATTAGTTTCTAAAGAAATTTTCTTAATGAACAGGATAATTTCATTAAGATATTTTTAATAATAAAAAATTTAGAAATGTTTTATCCACCTTATAGATTTCTTCTAAATGATCTCAAATTAACCTACAGGGACTTCTCACTCAGAAGAGATGTTTTGGTAAGCAGTGAAAGCCCTAAACTAAAAGTCAGACAACTTTGGTTGTTTTTCGAAATTTTTTTTCCCCCAGGGGACTTCTGTTGGACAGTACATATCTAACAGTTGCAGACAAATAAGCTGGGGAAGCTCTGTAATGACAAAACTCATTTGTATGCAAGTTATAATATAAAGTCTATTTAAAGGCTTCAGTTGGACTTAGGTGATTCACAGACTTTGTTCTTACCTTTTGCCACAGGGATGAATTACAGCCATGCTGCAAATTTGATTGTGCACTGAGAGCATGTGGGAGGAAAGCTGTGTAGCTAGAGGCTCAGGGTGCACCTTACTGAGACAAAACAGAAAAAAATTACAAAAATACAAATAAAATATAAAATTATTAAATATTGCAAATACATATGGGTTGTGAAGAGGACACTGAGGTGGAAGAAAGTACATACTAGCACATTAGACAACAAACGAATTGTTTAAAGTAATATGTTTCTTGGCAGGTTACTGCTTTAGACCTTCACTGAAACCAAGGAATAATGGCAAGGAAATTGTTATAAAGACTTATCTTATTTAAATAAAAATGAAGATAAACTGATTTAAAGAAATTGTTAATTTTATTGCAGGAGACAAAGCTGAGTTCAGCAATTCAGGACACAGAAAGCAAAAATAGACATGAAGATTACTTTTTTAAGTCAAAGCAAGATAACAAAGGTCATGCAAGTTATTAATTTCAGAAAAGAAAAGATAAAATAGGATTCAAATTTTATTAATTTCATCCGAAGCAGATAAAATGGAATATATGGTTCATTAATTTCAATAAGGAAACTCAGAATAGATAATATTTATTTAATTTTGTAACTTAAAGTAAGACAGAAATATAAAAAAAGTGATTAATTATTAACTGAAGCCAAGGTAAGGTTATATCATAAGGTAGATTTTAGAATCTGTTTGAGGATTTATTTAGATTAAAGCAAGGTAAGGAGGAAAATGGGATTCTCCATTTTCTTTTAGCAGTGTTGGGGAAAAAGTCTAGTAAATATGGAGTGGGAGAACATCTACATAGGAAATCAGCAGTCAATGACAATACTGTGGTCTGTGTTCAGATTGTACCAAGCACCTCTTCAGTTGTGTTGCTTAAATAGGAACAAAGTGTGTGTCACCATAGCATGACTAACAAAGTGATAATTTCCCTAGAGAGCAGAAAATTCACTGACCCAACAATATGTATAGGACTCTATAAATTTTTTGTGTCTAAAAAAGATATACTTTAAATAAACAAAAGCTATTTAATAAAACTAATTACAAGCAAGAGGAACACAATAGAAATAATATTAAAATAGTGGATTATGTCATTTCACCAAACTAAAGAAAGTGTTACAAGTTTGCAGCTGCTGGGAGATGTTGTGCTAATATACAAATGTATAAAAATAACTTTTTGATATGACTTTCAGAAATAAGCAACATGAGAGAAAAACCTATGTCAAAGGTATAGCATAGGATGCAACTCCTATGTTGTCATGTTGGTATTTTTCACAGGTTTTTCTTCTGAGGATGTAGAACTTCAATTTTATGTGGAATAAACCAACAAACATTCTTCTCTATATGTCCCAATGTCTGCTTCAGCAAATAAAAATATACACTAACTTCCGTTTCACAAAAATTCAATACAGACATATCACAATCTCAACCTTAAACACTCACAACTGAAAAGTAAACACTCTGTGGAGCAGTCCTACCTCAGAAAGCACACATACTCTCACAATTCTGCTGATGAAAATAGCTAAATACTTTTTTTCTTTTTTTTTCCTCGGTGTATCTTAGGTAATACTGAGACAATAAAACTTTATATTGATTACCATTCTTCCTGTGCTTCATGTACAAGTTCAAGATCTATATGCAATTTATGATCACACTCTCTAGAATTACAGCGACTGGGTTTATTTGTAATAAACAGTTTGATTTTCAAAAGTGAAAAGAGTACATCCTTTACAAAGGATTTTTTTTTTAATTGTTTCTTAGGTGGCGTATAGGATAGTAGCACATAAAGGAACAGATCCAGACAGTATAAAAAAGTATGATGGTGTTCACTTTCTTCATTCCTTCTGCCGGTCTGCCAAATGAAATGATTCAATCTATTAAGTTGATAATATTACATTTTCAATAAATATTAAAAAAAAAAAAAAAAGAAAAAAATAAGAAGCAAATGAAACTGTGCTAAAGCTGTACTTTCCTAGCACAAGTTCTTACAGGACCTGTAGTTCATAGACTCATTGTTTGTTAAGAGCTGGTTTCTCTGCATTATTTTTCCAACAGCGTAGTATAGATATTGTTGAAGGATGGCCCGTGTTAAGGGGAATCACTAGAGAAATTACTAAAATGTTTGAACTCAGAAGTGTTTCCTATCTGTGATGTTTTGGGTGACCTGCTTGATCTGCAGACCTTGGACAAGGAAGGTGCAGGTCTCCTGGAACTCCGGTGTCCCCCTGTCACTTTTCAGAAAGGAGACTGTCACTACATTGACATGTTGATGTTTCAGATATCCTTGGTCATCTCAAATAACATTAAACAACTCCCACATTTAGACAACTGCATCTCTCCATAGATACCTAGTTTAATGTGAGCTGAACTTATTTCTAGGCTCCAGTGATTGCATTGATTAGCTCTGCTTTGATTATAAAGTGAGATAAGATACCTAGCTCACACATAGTTACTTGAATTTGTGAGTGTTAATCTAAAACTGAATCCCATATATAGCAAAACATTACCATTTTAAATCATCCAGACAGATTTAAACCAAGACAGTTTTAATCTAGTAGGCTAATTGAAAATTCCCCCCCAAATTCAGCTGACTCTTTATCTTGTGCAGAATGGTTCGACCAGGTTTAATTACTGCAACCGTTCTAAAACCTAAGATGTTATCATTTTAATAGACTGTGTTTAATAAAGTTAGTGTTGTATCTTGCGTATAGTTTTCAATCTACATGAAACTCTATATGTGCTTTACTGAAACTGATTCTGAAGAATTTAACCCTTTAAAAGTAGAAAAAAATTGCATCTCAGTGTTATAACATTCAAAATGTTATCTGTGCTGGCAGATAATTTTGTCAGTCGTAGAACCATAGAAAGGTTTGGGTTGGAAAGGACCTTCATAGAGCCCCTAGTTCCAGTGCCCCTACCATGAGCAGGGACATCTTTCTGTAGATCAGGTTGCCCAAAGCCCCATCCAACCTGGTCTTGAACACTTCCAGGGATGGGGCATCCACAAATTCCCTGGGCAACCTGTTCCAGTGTCTCACCACCCCCACAGTAAAGAATTTCTTCCTTACATACAACCTAAATCTACCTTCTTTCAGTTCAAAATTCTTGTCCTGTCCTCTGGAATTAATTTCATTGAACAGTGTTGACTACTTGTATTAATATTTTTTGTTATTTTTAGCTACCATGTTTGGAAAGTGGACTTTTAAATATGCCTAACTATATTTAATGTCATACTGTATATATCATACACTACATATAACTTTATGAATGTAAATATAACAGTAATTCATTGACATTTTTAAATCCATCTGTTCAACCACCAGCAGACACCTCTGACAGCAAGCTGTCCTTTCCACTTCTGGTTCTAAGAACAATGTCAGAATGAAGATAGTGTCTTCAAGACTATGTCACTTAATAGGTTATCCTTCTCAAGGTCTTTGTCTTGTTTTTGTTACTCCCTGAACATTCAATAAACACTGAGGATGACTACCTTGTCTAGTAGCTTTTTAAATTTTTTTTCCTCTAGTTTCTGTGTGATATTTTAATAATACTATGGCTGTATTAAATATCACTACACATATTCTTGCAAGTATATATTTTTGGGTACATTGGCAAAACATAATGAAGTTTTCTGATGTGTATAAATAACATAAATGTAGCTGTCTGTCAGTTCAAATTTAGCTTAACATTTAACACACCAGAAAGATTTTTTAGTCAGTCAGCATAGAGTTGTATTTCAATCAGTCACCTCTGCCTTTCTAGTGTGACATGGGTTTGTACACTGTCATGCTAGCTGAAAAAACAAGCTCTTCATTTTAGACTGGTTCAAAATCTCCTGATAAAACATCAAACACTGACATATTTATTCTGAGTAATTTCCTCTTCGATGAACTTTCATCTGAACTGCTAAAAAAGTCATCATGTTAGGATGACATTCAGGAACAAGTTTAATCTTTGCGTGAATGAGGAAGGCTTGAACAGTTGTGTGGCCATTAATATGTCATGTGATACATTTATCATGCAATGTGTGTCCTTTGCAAATTGGCATTGATACCTAGTACCTTTAGCATATCCTGTCAATTCGTATCTGGCACACCCAACAATGGAAAACCTGAGTTAGAGAGAGGGATGCTTGCATTGTATTTTGTAGTGGTGATGAGAGGTGTTCTCAATGACCAGTATTTCAGACTTGGACCTGCAAAAATTGCTCTCTGCCTAGTTACTGCAGTAATGTCTGAAAATGCTACTCCAGGATGGTCAACTATCTTACAGGTCAAGACATTGAAATTAATATTTAGTATTCAAAACCTATTTTCAAGTAGTTATTCATTTACACCTGTGATCCTTACTTTGGGCAAACTACATAACATAGCAGTCACAGCTTCCAGCAGTGTTTTTGATCTTTCTGTTAGGGATAAAGCGTATACACAGAGATAGTGTTATCAAAATAGAAATTAGGAAAAAAAGCCGTGAAGCTCATATCTTTTAATTTAGGATATGTTCTGATTCCTGTGTGTGAAATTATTATGAGACTTTTCTCTTATGTTTGTACTTACTGAATTTCATATTAACTTTTAAACTTTAAACGGCTTATGTAGAGGTCAATAATGAAGTCATTTATTAGTCAAAACACAATTCACTAGTAAATAAATTGGACTCTTTGGTCCCTGTTTTATGCAGAAATGTGACTATGTTCTTACCGTCTTTATCTTAGATTTTTTTTCCCCGAGAACCAAAACTGGCAGGTCTTCAGAGCTTGTGTATGAATACCATCCAGCTTTGGAATCAGAACCTGTAAAAGGATTCTCTGAAGGTTCCAGTTATGGAAAAATTGTAGCCACTCAAAATGGAGATGCTTGTCAGCAGAGCTTTTTAGCTGAAGTACTGTGGTAATGTGACCATCAGAGAAGTAGATGATATTTCCAAATTTCAGTTATCTTCATCCTCTTTTTCAATCTTTCCAGATGATGCCTGTGTCATGTCCAGTCAGATGACACTGTTCCCGATTTGTAGTAGTAATTCAAACAGGCTCTGTTTTGAACAAACATGTTACTGTTCTTAACTGAGCATACAGGCACTTCACTTACTCTTTGTGTTAGGCCCGAGGCCCAGTGAGTACACCTTCTCTACAGCTCCCTGAAAGGAAGTTGTAGCAAACTGGGGGTCTGCCTCTTCTCACAGATAACTAGTGACAGGACAAGGGGCAATGGCTGCAAGTTGTGCCAGGGGAGGTTTAGGTTGGAGATGAGGAGAAATTTCTTCTCGGAAAGGGTGGTCGAGCATTGGAACGGGTTGCCCAGGGAGGTGGTGGAGTCACCGTCCCTGAGCGTGTTTAAAGAAAGGTTGGATGTGGTACTTAGGGACATGGTTTAGTGGGTAATAGGTGGTGGGGGGACAGTTGCACTGGATGATCCTTGAGGTCTCTTACAACCTTAATGATTCTATGGTTCATGGTTCTGCCCATTCCTGTACAAAGATTCTGATGCATTTACAGCTAGCACAGCATTCTCTGAACTTAGGCAGTAAGAAAGCTGTCTTAGATATGTGTAACTGAGAGCTGAAGTCACTTGTGAAAAAGTGATTTAGCCTCCTAAACTATGTAGATTTTTTTTGAAAGTTTATCCTAAATTTAAACTTTACCTGAAAATTCTTATTTGTTGCAAAATGTTAATCTTCTGTATTTTTTATTGAGAATGTTGCAATTTATCAGTCCATGTGCCTTTACTGCAGTATTCTAGTCCATGTAAAATTGCCTTTTTTAAAAAAAAGCCTTTTAAAATTGACCAGCACATGGTAGACCAGAATACAACAGTCAACTTACCCACTGTTAGAAAAACCAGACGTAGAACCACACACACACACACACATAGAGAAAACCTGAAATCCTTTTCTCCTGACACTCTTTTTGCAGCTTAGTTTGTGGAATGGAAACACAATTTCATGACATTAATGTATTTTGACATTCTCTGATGAAAGACCAGCACTTCTGACGTGACAATTCTCCAACAAGACCAACGGTGTGCTGTTACAGTGTGGCTGTATGAACAAGTCACTGTGGGATTGTAATTTGTAGTGAATCATCTGGCCTGAGATAACTGACTGAGTTCAGGCTCATGTCATACATTGGGCAGTTTGCCCTATCTTCACAGAAGTCTAAACTACCTCAAATTACCTCTATCCTTCTGTCATATCACCTTTTTTCTTTAGACCCTTTTTACCTGCTTCTCTTCTGCTGCACTTCGCATCCATTGCTGATGTGAACTAGGTTACCAACCGTGCTCTCATCCTCTGGAATTTCACATCCCAGAGTTGTGCTTTTCATTATGTAAAATGCTGTGAGAGACGGTGTGCACCCCTAAGCCATGAATCACTGCCTTGCTGACATGTTAACAAGTTACTGACCACTAGCTGATCCATGATAACCATTCACATATGCACTCCTGCCCCACACTAATTAAGAAACAGTTTATCTCTTTTTTTCTCATAATGAGTTAAGTCACATTCATTTAGTATGATCTACAAGCACCTGTCCACTAATTTTAATATGTGCAAAGGTCAGTGGTACATTTTAGGGAACTGTTACTTACCCCTCTCTGAGGATTCAAAGATTCCACTCCAGAAGTGGCATCAAAGACTGAACACAGACAGTTACCCTGGGCCAAATAATTTCCTCTGAAATGGCCAACCCATGGACAAACTACTTCCATGCTAAATTATGAATTGTTTTATTAAAGCTTTATTTTAATATACTGGGTTTCATTGACAAAGAAAATGCTTTCACATTCTATACATGTTTGCCTCAAATTTGAAATTAAGACTCTTGCTAATCATTTCAGCTGTGAATGATCCCCTTGAAAAGAGCTAGAGCCTGTTACTATGTTTCTTCGTGTTTTATTAATTTAGTAAGGCACAAATAGTTATTCATTATATGTGCTTGATCCCTATATATAGTTATCTCAGCATTTTTTACCTTAGAAATAGTTATCCATTAGATTTTAGTAACATAAATGAGCATTCTTGACAAGTTTAGGTGTTAGACAAAGTAAAAGATATCATTATCTCTAGAGGAAACCTATTAACCTAAGATAACCTTCAGGCATATGAGCATTTCCTTTACAACCAGTAGAACTTTTTATACTTTTTTAACAGAATCTGTTAAAGGCTATGCTGTGTTTGATTGCCCAGAAACTGAAGCATGGGAAACATATGGATGTGAATGGGGATTTCTTTCAAAACTCTAAAAACCAGGTTTTGTGCAGTTAAAAATTCTTCTTATGATCTGCCACCACTTCAGTAAATATTTGGCAAATTTTACCTCAACACTGTGATTAATGAATGCTTAACTCCTGACATTGTTTGGGGGCTCTTTTTTAATTCTTCAAGAGGTAGAAAAGCATATCTGCTATAAAATGAAAGAAAAAAAAAAAAAAGACCATGTTGTTGTTTTCAGGCTGAATATTGCAAGAAGTAGTGACCACGCAAACAGAGCTGCCATCTTGTGGATAAAAACATCCTAAGACCAGGTAGCTCATGTTGCCAGAATGCAAAAGAAAAAGATGTTTATAATAATTATCAGCTCTACCTGACTTGGCTTTCAGCTTATATACAGGATTATAAGAGCTGTAATTTTGAACTTGCACATTCAATCTCTAAAACCTCTTATCAGCTGAATGAGTTCTAATTTCCCCCAAAATCTTTAGACCTAGCCCTTCCAATATCAATAATATATGGGTTAAGGAACACTGAAGAACCGCTTGTGTTTTTCAATTAGTGCCCGGTGCAGAGCTATGTTTTGTAATATAAATAATTGGTTTAACCATTAAATTGATGTGACAGAAATAATTGTCAAGCAATTAAATGCAGTAATGATTTCAACTCATGGGAAATATATACTAATAAACCTGAGTTTCACTTTGCTTGTGAACTAAAATATCCCGTCTTGTTAGATTCTTCCTCATTATTCTTATATCAATTAAAATTACATTAGAGAAAGAAATTATACAGTTACTGAAAATCATTGGTCAGTTCTCTTTCATTCTCTTAGCTCCTTCCTTCCTTCTTTTTCCATGTGATTTGTATTTGAAACTATGATGCCAAAAAATATCACCAGCAACAGTACACCCGTTGCCTGTGCCAGATATGAGAGTTAACAGGCTAGTCTCTTCAGATAAATAACTCATGACACGATGATAGGAATATATGAATTGTGTGTTCCTGGATTTCACAAAGTCATGCACACGCTTCTTTGAGCTCTTGTAACCTATTCTGTATGTTTATTTAAATTATTTATCTTTTATAGAAATGGCATTATGACTTTTTTGTTGAATTGGCTTACTACTACTGCATATGTAAAAGGTGTGATTTAAATCCCATTATATTTCTTCTATTTGTAATATAAATGATACTAAGTTTAAACTAGTTATAACCCACGTGTGGAAGCATGTTAAAGTGTGAAAAAAGCTATGTGACTTGATTAGGATCCTGGAACTGCTTTGTTATCTACAGCTGTTACCTTCGCTCAGCCTGAATCTCCCAAGTCATCCGCGTTTTTCAAAACACTGGCAACAGATATTTCTTGTTCTTAAAACAAGACGTGTGTACAAATTAAAAATTTATCACTAATATTGTGTCATTCAATTTCAAATTAAAAACTTTCATTTATCATATTTTACTGCAGATGAAATACTTTTGTTTTCTGAAGAAAACATGTCAAAATTTTTGGATCATTTACTATGAAGTATCCTCCACTAAAATTCCAAACTAGCATTTGTACTACCCATTCTAAGTAAATTTTCTACTAATATAAGTTGCTGCTTAGTTCATAAAGCATAAGCTCTGTATTATCAACGTAGATAACATAGTTTATGAACTCTGAAGACTTTGTAAGAGTACGGCACTCTACCATTAAAGACTGTCTGACAGGTCATCTGTGAGTGATACGCTCTGTTAAGGAATAAAGTGTAGTCTATGTAAGAATAAAAAATGTATAGAAGTTGAATTCATCATGGTGAGATTAACTAGATATGGGAAATCAGTGTATTTTTCACTCCAAATCAACCCACGTAATCAAATTTTGTCAACAGTGTGTCTGTTTGGTCTAGCCTATTTATAGCACTAAATTTTGGGGAAAATATAACTTGTACATATGATACATCCAGGCATATTTTATCCCATCAATAATTCTTTTACTCATTACTAATATCTTCTTAGCCATTACTATGTCTTACCTTTATCATTAATCATACAAAAGCAAAGCTGGCATTGCCATTGTCCAAATTCATCTTTTCTGATCTGTAATTCAGTTTTGTCACTTTGCATGGCAATGAATCTTTTTTTATATACATTTCCATCTGAACTCCCATGTTTTCTGAGCAGAAATAAATGAACAGAGGCTTTCATTTTGGCCTAAAGTACGTTTTGACTAATAGGTTAGCCTCCAGATCCCCACACAGAACTGCTGTTTATTAAGTCCCCAGAATTTAATCTCCTGAGTCGTTATAATTGTGAAAGTACCACAAGGAAACGGCAGAGCTGTTTATCAAGTTGGTTCTAGAAATCTTATGTTTCACATCTTATATATAAAGCTAAACCGTGTCTGATTGTATTTCGTTTTTCCTGTTTGTTTGGCTTGGTATGGCTAGTTCTTGGGTTTTGCTATTTTCCCCAGAGAACAAACTGAGTAAGAGAATTTTTACAAAGATTTTTTCTTCTTTTTTGTGATGAGGGATAGCAGACCATAAATAAACTAGTATGGTCTATAATTTACTGTAAATAAATATTGAAGGAGATTCTTATCCATTGACAGAAAAAAATTAGTTTCTATAGATAGATAAAAAAGTTGGTGTCAAACAGAAGATACAGATACAACATGTGCTAGATAAGGGGTTTTTTTGCTTTTTTTTTTTTTGTAGAGCAATACGATTTTTTATCACTTAAAGGTGAAAGATCAAAATATTAATTTATGGAAAGAGCAAATCTTTAAGCACTGATTTGGACTCATTTAAAGGTTCGTGTGATTTATGATATTGCCAGTAATATAGCAAAATACTTAGTGCCACTATATTTAGGACATCTTACATTTGGCAGTGTGTTTCATGCCTCATTTACTACAGAATGTCTGGGCTGCTACTTAGCATTCAAAGAAAAAGTGTGCTTGCGCATTTGTGCATCTCTTTACTTTTGCTTTTAGTTTTAAATACTTAAAAAGACAGAATAATTAACCTGACATCGCAACAGTGCAAAGTTCTTGAATTTACACCCTTTTTCCAGTGCATACCTTTATTAATCTCACAGCTTAAGAGGTAATGCAAAATCATTTAAAGAGTTCTCCAGGTGCTTCGTACATTAACCTTTCCTTTAATACCTTTTTTGTACAATATTTTGATGATTATTGTCATTTAGCAAACAGATTGCGAAAATGCAGGTTACCTGAGGGTGTTGTTTAATAATTTAGACAAATTAGGTTTTAGAACATTTTTTTAATTGCTGCATTCAATGGCTAAGCAACAAACACCTGCCACTCCTGGTCCCCAAAGCAGGAGCTTCTTGTACAGTCTTATTTTCTCCAAGGAAAAAAAAAAAAAAAAGGGAAAGAAAAAAGAAAGGAAAAAAAAAGGAAAAAAAGGGATGGGGAGAAGGGGAGGGAAAGGAAAAAAAAAAGCCAACCCCCAACTGTGTGTATAATGGTTAGAGAGACAGATTTCAGTCCGTGGCTGGCAGTTTAGGGTTAAGGTATGATTCCAGGTGAGGGAAGCCAATGAGAGTCCGCCCGGTTGATGTGTCTGACATCATCCTGCACGGGAGCACCCAGCCCGGCCGGGGCAGCTCCAGCCGCCGCGCCAGCGCCGCCGTGATGGATGTTTACAGCTCTTCCTCGAGAGTCAATTATCTCGCTTTTGTGTGAGGCCCACGGATCGCTCACGCTGCCTGCTCGCGCACGGCACTGCTGGATCGAGCTGAAGCAATTGTTTTCCCTGTGGCTGGTAAGAGTCTGGTCCGGTTTTCCTTCTCTTTCGGAATAAAGGCGATGCGCCCAACCTGTGTGGGGAATTGCTTTCATAGTTCAGTGGCTTATACGGTAACAGTACGTAAGGAGTAGCTTTTACTAGCAAAAAGGAGATCCTTTCGAAAGGGAATGTTTTAAAGGAAAAACAAGTCTGTGTCTGGCAAACTCTACTTTACAATATGGAAATAAATAGCCTGTGTATTTATGCTGCTCTCAGGTGAGCTAAGGAGTTATGAGGCTGACAAGACCATTGCACGGAACAAGAATTTAATACCTGTATTTTTCCTTTCTTTTCCTTTAACACCTGTGTTTTTCCTTTGAAATCCAGCTTTAGTTGATGAACAAAGGAATGGGGAGGTTTAAGAAGAGGGAATTTAATGTCGTACCAACTTTAAAAAATGTTCTGGAATACTTTCGCAGATATAAATCAAAAGCTGTGAAGATTAATACCAAGACGTTCAAGTTTCCAGTTCTGGAATTAGTTATAGCTACTTTGTTCTGCTAATTTCCATGATTTGAACTGGTAAGAAACTGCATGAAAGATTAAAAGTGTTCGGTGTACAATACACTTGTAGCAATATACCCAACGCAGGTTTTTGGTTTCTTGTATGTTTTCCCCTTTGCATTCTGTAGCTCGTATTAAAAAATGTCTCATTCTGCAGCTATATGATTGTATGCATAGAGGCTGAAGAACTGTTTATATCTTTTACATTGTTCGCAGCTTTGTGGTTTGCCCAGAGGGACAGGGAGAGGGGAAGGATTCTGTCTGCGTAACTTCCTAATTTTGCAACAAAATAAGTACATTTAAAGCGTCTGAACTGATGTGGATTTAAGAGATTAGAAGTGACACTGGCATTGACAAATCAGATGCAATAAAGGATTTAATTGACTGAAGGAGTTCAGAGGCTACTGTATGAAGAATCCAATAACCAGTTTGATTAGTCAAGTAGTGTACCTAATAGGAAATAACAAATAGCAGGCTCCAGTTAATTTAAAGGCTTGATGACATTTATTTTATAGTGATTAGAATTCACTAAATACCTAGGCCACTTAAGAACTCTCTGCATTTATTTCAGTAATCCATGACAACACAATACAAAGTTTTAAAGAATGACATATGCAGTGAGTGCTACAAGTCCTTGAAAAATTGAGATATATTGTCATTCAATCTAGGTATGACTAGGTCTGCTCTAATCACTATCGGAAGAATAATAGTTATTTTCAGCTCAAACACCACTTAAGCCAGTAGGATTTCTCAGCTGCATTGTACTTTTGTACTTTTCATTAGTCCAGTCCTGTTTATGCAGTTCTTGGTATTTACCATTGTTAATTCAGCTCTGGATATTAATGTGCTCAAACAATCCCAAGATTCTATTAAATGCCATATCTACAATATGGATGGCATTAGAACAATGTATTTTTGTTAAGGTGAAACCTTAATAGAATCATAGAATCATAGAATCACTAAGGTTGGAACGGACCTCTGAGATCATCAAGTCCAATCGCGAACCTAACACCACCATGCCTGCTAGACCATGTCTTCATTTGGGTTTTGTTGCCTTTTCACTAGCAAAAGACAGATATTCTATTTCAAAGGTGAGATTACCATGACCTATAAGGGAGAGGAGTATTTAAAATTTTACTACTTTACACTTCTTGCTTAGATCATTATCAAACTTAACTAAAAATTATCTTTGCCAGCCTTGCAGCTATGCCTTTATTTATTTATTTATTTAGTGAAAAGTAAAAGTATTTGAATCTTTCCCTCAGTTTTACATATCAACACATTGTATAGGTCCGTGTAATTTATCAATGCTTTATTACTAGGCTTCATATCAGATGTCTCAATATTTCTGTTCCAACTCGGTCTAGTCAAAATTCACATATGAAGAAATTATCTGTTATTTCTGCTGAAATACAGGATGATGGATATAATGTAGATCTAATGCTGATTTGCTATACACTCACAATGTTCTGATTCAAAGACTGTTTTTCATGTATGAGTTCTTTTAAGTAGTGATATACATTGCTTTATCAGATAGTAATCGTCGACCTAGGCAAGCCAAGGAAACCTAATGATATGATAGTCCAAACAGATAGCAATCAATTTCTTATAGGGAATGAGACTTTGTAGTTTAGTTTAATCTTTCAAAAGAAAGAGGAAGCATTTCTGGAAGACAATTTCATGGGAAAAATATGGGGTGTTTGTTTTTTTGATGGGGTTTTTTTTGCTTACTTTCAATCTGAAAATATGTTTATCTTAAAAAATTGAAGACAATTATATTTCTTGGATAAAAATAATGTTGCAACCTTTTTTTTTCTTTAAAATAATGGAGATAACTACGATAATGCTAACACAGGGACTGAATACCCTGTTGATCATTGGTCTGGGAAAGAGTTCTTCCTGTCCTGTACTTAAACGATAGTTTATGTCCACAGAATATACACTGTGAAGTCCATAGTCAATCAATGACCCACCGTATTAAAGGAAGAATCAGCATTAGGTTACTTGATTGTAGGAATGGGTCATTTTGTTTGTCTGATTTTCTCTGAATGAGTCAACTCATACATTTTCACAGTGACATCAGGTAAAAAATCCTTACAATGAAGATTTGAGTCATTCCTCCTACACAGGATACTCACTTCTCTTGTCAGATAATTTTGAGCTAAGTGACAAAAAGGGATCCTTTTGATAAAAATTCAATGCATTTATTTTTTCTTAAAGAAAATAAAGGTGTCAGCTAGCAAAAATATGATAATTACATCGATTGCTGAAAATGTATTCATATCAACAGTAGTAAAAACATAAAATAAAAGTAATTCTTCTTCCTCTATAACTGGTGAAGGAAAATTATCCTTGGAAAATACAAATTAAAGTAGGATTATAGTAGTACATTTTCTCCTATATCCACTTTACAACAAATACAGGGAAGAGAAGATGTCATTCATACTCTGAACTTTGGTCCAAGGATCAGGTATTCGGTTTATCTAGGACAAATTATAAGGATGTCCCTCTAGGAACTTCTGAATTATAAAAGCAGCCACAAAACCTATTCCTGTAACAAACCTCCTTGTACATCACTGAGGTTCTTTATGTATAAGGGTGCCAGAGAAGGAGACTCAAGAGTCTATTCTGTTCCCCTGTCCTTTGTCTCCTTGTATTCCATTATGCAAGCCAAACAGAAATCCTTAAGTAATCATGAGATTTTTTTTTATTTTTTTTCTATTCCTTTTCTCTGTCAGTGGGAACAGAGATTACAGAGATTACAAAGAATCATAGATTCGTAGAATACCCCAAGCTGAAAGGGACCCATAAGGGTCATCGAGTCCAACTCCTGACCAGCCCAATCAGAGCAGATGACTGAGAGCATCATCCAGGCACTTCCGGAACCCAGTCAAGCTCGATGCAGTGATCACTTCCCTGGGGAGCCTGTTCCAGTGCCCGACCACCCTCTTGGTGAAGGACCTTTTCCTGATATCCGACCTAAATCTCCCCTGCCACAGCTTTATGCTGTTCCTGCAGGCTCTAGAGTCTATCTAGTGTGGGAGATGTAAGATGCAGATCTGCATCTGCCCCTGCAAGCCATTGTTTTCGTTTGGAAAGAAATCCAGATATACAGATGTGGAGAGCACACCTTGGATGTCCTCCAGTAGGTCACCTGTATGGATGATTAAAGCATCAGTAATGTAGCTCACACATCTGTCACAGAAAACAGACACTGACAACTTTTTTGTTTCTGTTTTCTGTTTCCTGGGTTGTTTTGTTTTGTTTTGCTGTGAATCCTAAATGAAGTCCAGTGGATGATACACAATAAAGATTTTACTAAAATAAGATCATGGTCAAGGACTTACAACTCTTATTTTAAGGTAGTTTTGCAACCTCGGTTTAGGTCTTTTGCCTACATATGGCATGGTGCTTTTTGTTACCATGATTGTATATTTCTTTATAGGATCGTGGCACTGTGAGTGCAAAGAGTCAGCCTATGTGATTTAGTGAGGGTTAAATGAATTTTAGCTAATTTCAGTTAGGAAGGTTATTCTTAGGATCTGTGGAAAGAAAGAGGCATCTCCAATAAAGGATTCATATCATCGTTGAGATAATTATTTCAGATAGATGAGCTGAATCACTCTCTGGAGTGGTCAAATTCCACCTGTACAGGCAACCTACCTGAATACTTTTGATTATGTGTTTAACTTTCAGGCTTTTAAATATGATCTAATTAAGATCTTTAAGATTTTTGAATAGCAGTGAATCCCACCAATAACATAAATAATAAAGAAAAAACCCCAAGTAATTATAATTTCCTGCATGTTGGAGTCACAGTTATTTATTTCTGCAATGGGTGGACTCTGGACTTAATCGCTGCAGTGGCAGGGGTGCTGACCATAGCACTTGGCCCAAGACTTTGAGGTTCCACAGGTATTTGCTGGAAGTTGGGAAATGTAGAGGTTTCGGAAATGTTGATCCACAGCTGGCCATGGGGGGAAGCATGCTTCATCTTTTACTTTCATTTCGAGCACTGTCTCCCATGCTTAAAACTCTCCTTATTCCTATTCCTTACCATTTATTTACCTGCTCCCAGAATTACTGGAGAGTCTAGCTATTGCTTATGTATGCTGCATATTTTCAAAACATTGCAATTTGGCTAAATCCTATTGGATTTTTCTCCCTAAAAGACAGGTACTGGCTGTACCTCCTGCCAGTCTTCAAGTTCCTGTAGTAAAATTAGGGAATCCTCAGACATTCAAAATATTGAGCATGGACAAAGAAATGTCACTTGTCTGGTATTATTCTTTGACAAAAGCATCACGTGTCTAGTATCTACAGTTTCAGGATGAATGATCGGTGTCCATAATGGTAAATAGGAATTTTTTAAACATTGGGCAGTGAGCCTATCCTTCCAGTTGTCAGTTCATCATTTTGGATCAGACTTTATGCAGTTAGAACAGACTATTTCAATTGGAAGAGGCCATCTAGTCCAATTGCATGACCAATTACAGCATGTTATAAAGAGCATTGTCCAAATGCCTCTTAAACACTGACAAGCTTGGGGCATTGACCACCTCTCTAGCAAGCCTGTTTCAATGTTTGACCACCCTCCCAATGTCCAGTCTGAATCTCCCCTGGCACAGCTGTGAGCCACTCCCACACATCCTGCCACTGGATCCCAGGCAGAAGAGCTCAGCACATCCCTCTCCCCTTCCTCAGGAAGCTGCAGAGAGCAATGAGGTCACCCCTCAGCCTCCTTTTCTCCAAACCACACAAGCCCAAAGTCCTTAGCCGCTCCTCAGAGAACATTTGTTCCAGCCCCATCACCAGCTTTGTTGCCCTCCTCTGGATGCAGTCAAGGATCTTCCCATCCTTCTGAAATTATGGGGCCCACAACTGCACACAGTACTCCAGGTGAGGCTGCACAAACACTGCATACAGCAGGATAATCACCTCTTTTGCCAGGCTGCTCATGCTGTGTTTGATGCACCCCAGGATGTGGTTTGCCCTCTGGGCTGCCAGGACACACTGCTGGCACATACTGACCCTGCTGCCGACCAGCACCCACAGATCCCTTTCTGCAGGGCTGCTCTCCAGCCACTCCTCTCCCAGTTTGTACTTGGGCCCGGCATTACTCTGTTCTAGGTGCAGAATCCAGTGTTTGGACTTGTTAAATTCCATGTCATTAATCACAGCCCAATGCTCCAATCTATCCAGATCCCTCTGCAAGGCCTCTTGTCCCTCAAGAGTCAACAGCACCTCCCAGTGCAAACCTGCTAAATGGTGCATTCAACCTGTGGTTTTACCCCAGCGGGCAGCTGAGCGCCACGCAGCCTCTCGCTCAGTCCCCCTCATCAGGATGGGGGAGAGAATCAGAAGAGTGAAAGTGAGAAAACTCGTGGGTTCAGGTACAAGAGTTTAATAAGTGAAGCAAAAGCCGCGTGCACAAGCAAAGCAAAACAAGGAATTCACTCNGCTGCTTCCAGCACAAATCCAACATACAGCCCCCCTACTAGCTACTATGAAGAAAAGTAACTCTCTCTCAGCTGAAACCAGGACAAACTCTTGCATCCAGATCATTGATAAATTATACTGAAGAGAACTAGCCCTAGAATAGAACTCTGAGGAACACTGCAAGTGTTCCAGTGCCAGTCTGATGTAGCCCTATTCACTACAACCCTTTGAGCTCTGCCCTTCAGCCTGTTGTTCATCCAGCACACTGTGAACCTACTCATCTCACAGTTGGACAGTTTTTCCAGAAGGATACTGTGAGGGACAGTATCAAAAGCCTTACTAAAATCCAGAAAAACTACACCCACCACCTTCCCTTCATCCACTAGGCAGGTGACCTCACAGAAGGATGTCATAGAATCATAGAGGGCTTTGGGCTGGAAGGGATCTATTGTAGTTCCACTCTCCCTGCCACATGCAAGCACATGCTCCACTAAACCAGGTTGCTCAAAGCTCCATTCCACCTGGCCTTGAACACTTCCAGGGATGGGGTCTTCACAGCTTCTCTGGGCAACCTGTTCCAGTGCCTCACAACCCTCACAGTAAAGAATTTCTTCCTCATATCTAATCTAACTCTAAATCTATTTCTTCCTCATATCTAATCTAAATCTACCCTCTTTCAGTTTAAATTTAAACTAATATCACTTTAGACAAACAGGACTTTCCCTCAGTGAACCCATGTTGACTGTGCCTGACAATTGCATTATTCTTGAAATGCCTTTCAACAGTACCCAGTATAATCTCCACAATTTTTCCAGGAACTGAGGTTAGACTAACAGGTCTGTAGTCCCCTGGGTCTTCCCTCGTGCCCATTTTGTAGATCAGAATAACATTGGCTAGCTTCCAGTCAGCAAGGACCTCCCCAGGCTCCCAAGACCTTTGGTAGATAACTGAGAGGGGTCCTGCCATAACATCTGCTGGCTCCTTCACTACTCTGGGATGAATCCCAGAGACAAGTCCCCACGGACTTGTGAACATTCAGGTGATACAGCTGGTCCCTTACAGTTTCAGTGTCCACAAATAGAAAGACACTCTTTCCTCAGTTGTGGTCCTCTGACTCAGGAGACCAGGCAGTCCAAGGTTTATCAGTATTATTAAAGACTGAGGCAAAAATCTCATTGAGTATGCCTGCTTTTTCTTCATCACTTAGCCAGATGACCACCTTCAACAAGTATGCATCCAATGTTTTCTTTAGACTTCATCTCACTATTAACATACTTGAAAAAGTCCTTCTTCTTATCTGAAACAACATTGGCCAGTTTCAACTCTAATTGAGTTTTAGCCTTTCGTGTCTTCTCCACGGAAATGTGAACCACAGCTCTGTAATCTTCCTGTGAACCTGACCTTACTTCCAGAGTCTGTACAATTTCTTTTTGTTCTTGAGCTCCACAAGGAGTTTCCAGTTCATCCAAGCTGTTCTGTCCCACTTTCTTGACTTATAACACAGTGGAACTGCCTGCTCCTGTGCTTCTAAACAGTGGTTCTTCAAGATGGACCAGCACTCGTGGACTCCTAAGACCCCAAAAGCTGGTTCCCAGGGTATTCTGCTAAATAGCTCCCTGAATAGCTTAAAGTTTGCTCTTCTGAAGTCCAGGGTAGCAACTCTGCTGTCCTTTTTTCTCATTGCGTTGAAGATTTTAAACTTAATTATTTTATGATCACTGAGGCCAAGACAGCCACCTACCATCACATCCCCCATGAGCCCTTCTCTGTTCACAAATAGCAAGTCTAGGAGGGCATCTTTCCTAGTTAGTTCATGGAGTACCTGTGGGAAGAAGTTATATCTCCTACAAACTTCAAGAATTTCCAAGACCTGCTCATCACAGCGCAATGACAGTCCCAGCTGATGTCTGGGAAGTTGAAATCTCCCACAAGGACAAGGGCTATTGATATAGAAATTTCTCCTAATTACCTATAGAATAATTCATCAGTGCCTACATCCTGTCTGGGGGATTGGTAGTAGACATCCGCTTTCCAATAATTTGCTAATTTACTATTTCCCTATGCATAAAACATCCTAGAGAATTTAATCCACCAAATCCTTCATTAGGCATGTCCATGATTGTGATTGAAATAGGTTGTTGCACTTTAAAAATACAGATGCGTAAGATAGTAAGAATGTATCAAAGAAAGTTGTGCTATTTCTTATAAATCCAGACATGAAGCTGGAAATTACTGGATACAATGTATTGATATTTAGTTTATTAACTATTAGAATCAATGTCTTCATAAACTTTGGATTTTAGGGTCTCATTTTTCTTAGAGTGTTGTCTAATGGAGAAGTCAATGATTATAATGGATAAACAGAAGGTGGAAGTGTAGTTTCAACAGAGGAAAACTAGAAAACAATGTGAAAATACTTCTCTCCCCCTATTCCCTGACTTGTAAATTTAACAATTAAATAAAACATTGTGGTCAAATTTTCAAAGAGTAAGAAGACGTAGTACTTTCAGAATGAAATATAATCTGAATAATCTGTTACAATCTATCATAGAATAATATTACATTATCACTTGCAAATGGGAAGTGTGGCTTTCACAGTTGCCAAGCTGTACTTATCCACATCTGATGGTCCCCATTAATTTTTAACAATTGTCCTGTCACCAGACCAGTGAGCTGTAGAAAATACTGTGGAGATGTCACATTCCTTGATGATTGCAGTTATCGCTGCTGCCCCTCTGAATCAGCATGAAATGTAGAGACTTTTATGACTGAATCTGCAATCTGGGATTTGATCACGCTATTTATAGTATTGCTAATGGTCTGTAGCACTGACAAGGGGTGTGTTGAAGTCATTCTCTCAGTTACCCTTGTTTTCAGTTATAAAGGCAGAACAGGCATCTGGATCCTACGTATCAGTAACAAGACAGAAAATAACAGCACAAGAAGGTCATGACTTTCACTGGTGAAAGATATTAATAAGTTTAAATATTTTTTTTCATGTCTGTGGATTTTTAACAACATTCTGAGAAGAGGGAGCGAATTATTTTGATCTGTTTTCTGGCAAGTGAATTGCAGTCACATGGCAAAACAAAAGGAGGCTTAGGGACATCTCAAGAAGGTAAAGTAGAACTAAAAAGGAAACAGCTGTACGAGGGTTTTAAACAATGGAATTCAAGTTACTATGTGTTACTATATCAGCAAAATGCAAGTTTCAGTTGTTATAAGAAAATTTTAGAAACACTGCCTCACTTCCGAGAAGGAATGGTTTACTTCCAAGTCCTCATCTTGCTTCCAAATTCAATTCCTAAAATGTGTAGTGTGTAATTTTTTTTAATTTCTGAACTTTAAAAATATTACGTAGTTAGAAAACCAATATTTTGGAAGAATTCTTTTCAAGTTAATAACATTAGAATATTTAGACAATTCCTTGATTTTTCTCCCTCTCTGAAAACGTATCTGAATCTTAGCATGCCCAATATCGCAAAATTATCAAGAAGTCTGTTTAATGCCACTGTCCCCATGATTGCTGCTGTAACAAATGTGTAAAGAACAGTAGGAATTATAGCATCTTGTTTCACTATTTCATCTTACAATTCTTATAGAACCATGGGGGATAAAACCTAGCAGCAACAGCTAAACATGTTAATGATCCCTGCTTGATTTCCTATGGGTTTATGTACCTTAATTAATTAACTGTTTAAGTGATTTATACTAAGATTTCTTGTTACCTCTCCACATGCTTGTAAAATTATGCCATTTTTTCTCCCTGCAGGACTAACAAGTACTGACTTGTGCCCACTAGTTAGAATCAAGTACCTTCACTAGCATTCCAGGAGAGCTGTGTTTTCTCACTGCCTCTCCTTTCAGCTTCCTCCAACACAGAGTACAGCGAGTATGAGGTGGGTTACTCTGTTCTGCTCTAACAGGCACAAGAGAGTTGTCCCCAAGATGTCTAACTTTCTCACTACTACATTCAAAAGTTATTAGGTGGGGATGAAGGGTAAGGCTATTTTCTCAAGAAAACAAACAGTGGGATTGTGTTTAAATGTACGGATGCTAGAACCGTATCACTACAGCTCTAAGAACTTTTATCAGCTGATGATATCGCTGGAGAATGGATCTATCGTCCTCCATGGGAATGCAAGGAAGGAGTCGAAAATTTGCAGTTTTTAGAACGGCGGTATAGAATGAACCACAGGGGTAATACATTTCATGGACACTATGTTATGAGGACAGAGTCTGTAAAATATGTCCAGAAACATGCTAAATATTTTATGTGCAATTATAGCTCTAGTATATCTTATGAATTTTTACAGTTAGATTTTCCCATTTAGCTTGCATGAATATGATTTAGTAAAACATTGCAGTATCCTCTCCATCAAATACTTTTCTGTGGGTGCTCAGAAGTAACAGTAACTCACTGAAATCTTTCCAAAACAGGTACAATTTCTGAAGGTTGTAGTTCTGTAAAAAGATTCATTTCTTTCTTTGGTTTAACCAAAAATCACTAAAAGGTAAAAGCTTCATTCCCAGTTGGGCAATTGTTTCCTCCTGGTATCTGACAGAGACCTTTAGGTTGCTTCTAAATTAGAAGTAAACAAGACAATAAGCAGACCCAAATCCTCAGTGGGCTTGTTAACTTTCTTCCTGTGACAGAGAGAGGGGGTATCAGTTTCTTGCACACTTGCAGTGAATTCCCTCCTGGGCCTTGCAATGTTTCACACTGGCACTGCAGTAGGCTCTCTGAGCTCCAGGAGAGCTACGTGAAAAGAAACGGTTAGACTGATTTTGCTAAGAGTATGAGAAATTCGAGAATCACAAAGGACTTTGGCAGACAATTATAATATCATTGATATGAATAACCATACTTAATCATACGGATAATAGGAGATAATTGACTAGGTCCCACCTGCTCTGTGCCTCCAGATGCATTCAGAGACTAAAAACCTGTGCATTTGCACTAGAATCACACATCCTTCCAGGACAGCCTTATTCATTTTCAGTTATTTGGTTGCATTAGCGAGCTTACTTTTAATGTGGCTTTTTATTAAGCCTTCCATTTCCAAGAAAGAATTGATCCTCTTTTTTATTATTATTTTTTTGTCACACATAGTATGCTCTACAGTGTGTTCCAGGAATCATACTGTATTTGAGGTAGAACCTTTTAAGTAGCTCCATTAAAGTTAAAGCATACATGAAACATTTGAGTTCTAGGCAATCCTCAGTCTGAAGAAGTTGAAATCTATGTTGTATTTGCAGTATCATATCAAAAACACTGAGCAGCAGACACAGGGGGAGACAGGGCTTTTTGCACCCAGCCAGTTGAATCTTGGACACTGTGGAACCACAGGAATACAGGAATATGGGCGTGGTGGGTATGTAGGAAATCAGGTAGCATTGTAGTTTGTAGTACTTCAGTGGATGAGAAATGCTGGATTGTTTTTTAGTTTTATCCAGGTGAATGTTTAATACAAAATATACAGAGAATTCAGAGAGCTGGTTGCAGAACCGGAGCAATTATCTTCCACAGAACATACTGCAGAGCAGATGCACACCATAGACTTTGTGTGAGCACCATAACCATATTCTCTTTTCACTTTGGGATAAGAACCCTGGACTTCTGTATCCCTCATTCCCCTCTGAAAGAAAGACCAGGTGCCACTACGCACTCCAACATCTGCTCTGATCTGGATGACTGGGAACTAGGACAGTGATGCAAAGCAGAGCTTGTACCAGCCCTATAGGTAGACACGGTACTGTTCAAGGTCAGCCTGATGTGGCTCTGTGCTCTGCATAGAAACTTCCTTGACAATCAAAGATGCTTAACTGAAAAGGTAGGATTTCTAACATAGGTAATCATAATTGGTCACTAATGATCCGTATTTTATGTGGTATAACATTTAAACTTGCTGTCTAAAATAAGCAGTCCGATCTTGACCTCATGCACTATGATAAACATTACTCAGAGAATGTATTAGTTCTCCTCATTCTCTCAATGCTTTGATGCCACTTTTAAAATCTTTGCTTAAATCACAAAAAGGTGTTTTTAGTAGTATGTTTGGCATTGAGTTCTCCTACACTAGTCTGCTTTCCTTACTTGTATGTCTACTTTACTACTCCTTAGATCTTAAAATCAATGAATAAAGTTATTCTATGAAGGACAAAGAAAATGAAGACAGTTATAAGATATTTGGTGCAGTGTCTTTCCCTAGGTAAAGATTTGTGATTACACTAATCATCTGCAGACTGGGACAGGGACAAGCCTTTGGCACATAGGAAGGACCATTAGTTCTCATACATTTCCTTAACTGACTGTTGTCAAAGAAAAGCCTGTAAGTGCTAGCTAAATGCAAAGATGTCCTAAAAGATATTTGTCTCTTCAGAAAGAGAAATTGGCTGGGGATATACTAATGGAATGCTTTTTAAAGTGATCATATATCTCTGTAGTCAGGTGTTCGGGTACAAAAAATTTGGTGCCTAGTATATGAAGAAAAAGTAAAATTCCTTTTTCCTTTACCCGACTTCACCTTTTTTAAAGTTATAGACTATGAAAGGTAACACCTGGTGTCTGCAGTACAAAACCACTTTTGTCTTCTGACTCATTCTGCTGTGCCCAGTGCCAGTGTACACATTTCCTGAGTGTTTATGGCCCTGTACTCTTGTGGTCAGATTTTGTCAGTTTAGAATCTTAGATTATTGAGAATTACAGAGCTCAGATTGACTTTTTAAACTCCTTATTGGTTTCCTGTACAAGTTTTGTATTGACCAAAAGACTGTTTCCAGCCCAGAAAGCCAACCATATCCTGAGCTGCATAAAAAGAAACATGACCAGCAGGTCGAGGGAGGTGATTTTCCCCCTCTACTCTGCTCTCATGAGATCCCACCTGGAGTACTGCATCCAGTTCTGGGGTCCCCAGTACATGAAAGACCTGGAGCTGTTGGAGTGAGTCCACAGGAGGGCCACAAAGTTGATCAGAGGGATGGAGCACCTCTCCTACAAGGACAGGCTGAGAGAGTTGGGGTTGTTCAGCGTGGAGAAGAAAAGCCTTAAGGGAGATCTTCCCATGGCCTTTCAATATTTTAAGAGGCCTTATAAGAAAGATGGAGAGACACTTTTTTACCAAAGTCTGTAGTGAAAGGACAAGGGGTAACATTTTAAAACTGAAAGAAAATAGATTTAAATTGGATATGATGAAGAAATTATTTACTGTGAGGATGGTGAGACACTGAAACAGGTTGCCCAGAGAAGTTGTGAATGGCCCCTCTCTGGAAGTGTTCAAGGGTTTAAGTAGTCTGATCTACTGAAAGATGTCCCTGCCCATGGCAATGAATTTAAACTAGATGATCTTTAAAGGTCTCTTCCAACCTAAGCCACTCTATGATTCTGTGATTCTACTGAGTGTTTCTACCTCCATCAATGAAAGCTCATTGGATTACAGAGCTATACTCTGAGGTTAATAGTTTTAAAATTACATCTTTTAATAAGCCATCACAAACATACATCCAGAAAAAAAAATAAAAACAAGGCTCTTCCACTCATTTCACAGTATTAACAAATTATTGCAAGTATTTCTGTAAAATATTAAACTGATTACAATATGGGCATTACAGTGTTTATCTAAAACATCAGCATAACGGAAAGGATTATGAGGAGATCCTCAGCACTGGTGATGCCACAGCTTGAGTACTGTGTCCAGCTCTGGGTCCTTCAGTACAGCAGAGACATGAACATGCTGGAGACTGTCCAACAAGGGGCCACAAGAGTGATTAAGGGACTGGATTGTCTCTCCTATAATGAAAGGCTGAGAGAGCTGGGACTGTTCAGCTGGAGAAGAGAAAGCTCAGGAGAGATATTATCAATGTGTATAAATACCAGAAGGGAAAGCAGACAGAAGACAAAGCCAGACTTCTTTTCAGTGATGTCAGCGGCAGGACCAGAGGCAATGGGCCCAAACTGAAACGCAGGAGGTTCTCTCTGAACATCAGGACACACTTTTTTGCTGCGAGGGTGACTAAGCACTGGCACAGGCTGCCCATAGTGGTTGTGGATCTCCCTCCTTGGAGATATTCAAAAGAAGTCTGGACACGGTCCTGGGTAACCAGCTTCATGTGGTCCTGCTTGAGCAGTGTGATTGGACTTCCAGGGGTGTCTTCCAGTCTCAACCATTGTACGATTCTCTGATTCTTATTCTTCTGAGGACCCATCAGAACTACTGTTTGTCAAATAAATTAGAAAAACAATAAAAATTCTTGAGAGTGAAAAATGCTTGAAACTGATAGAACTTCTGAGCAGTGACTCAAAGCTACATAGCTTGGAGCTCTGTGGTCTGCCCCCTGCAACTGTACAAAGCCCACTGATTTTGTGGACTGAAAGATTAAGACATAATAAGAATGGCTACCTGGACCCTCTTTCCCTGATCTTTTAGCTCAGGATCATGACCCACACACCTAGTGTGTCCCTGGGAGACCCAGGGACGCACCCGCATGCAGCCTGGAAGTGCTGCAGCAGTGGTTCAGCCCCAGCCGGCAGCTGAGCCCCACACAGCCACTCGCTCACTCCCCGGTTGGCAAAACAAGGGGAAGAATGAGAACAGCAAAGTGCAAATGTCCTTGAGTTGAAATAACAACCGTTTAATGGGCCAGCAAAGTCAGAGGGAAACAACAACAAAGGAGCAGTAGTTATAAAGGGATGGAAAGAGACGCGATGACAAACGGAGCACTTTACCGATGATGACTGACCCAACCAACCAGGCACTCAGCCCCCAGCCAGCCCATCCTGGAGCAGCACTGGCCCAAGCCTCCCCAGCCAGCCCCTTTTATAGGGGCATGATGGCACATGGTATGGAACAGTGGGCAGCTCAGCTCACCTGGTCTGGCTCCTGAAAATTAACCCTATCCTGGCCAAAGCCAGGACAGATGCTTACTACTTATACTGATTAATACAGTCAATAAAATTTTAGATTGGCCAATACACAACTGAACATCCTTCTTGTGATCAGCAGTCACTCAGAGTCGAGAAATTTGACAGACATCTGCTTCATTCAATAGTTGTGCTCTGAGCAGCACTCTCTAAGCCAAACCTTTGTCTTGCACAATGACTGACTGCAAGTCACTCCACCAGCACTTAAATTTTCTAAAACCTCACTTCTCTGTAACAGAAGTAGTCTATTAAAAATGTAGAAAACAATAAAAAAGAAAAGAACAATATCTGGTAAAATATAGTTGATTTTCTTAACTGCAACTTTATTTAAATATTGAGACACTGTAACAGTAAATAAAATATTGTATGTTTTATAATATAGAGATATTATGAATATGGAATCTTGAAAGAACTGGCTGCAGGAAAAAAAAAGATGATTCTGTTATTGTTTATCTTTTTTCATTCTGATTTGATTTGGTGAAGACTAGTGAGGTAATTTGGGCAGCTTTTGAAGAGTTTTGTTGATGTTGCTTTCCAGTTCAGTGCTAGATAACACAGGTGACAGCTCTTCAACAGTCCAACAAGGACCAACTTTAGTAATATGGACATGTGTTTTTGTAGCACTGCACTACCTACTTTTGCCGCAGCAAGATTTGATAGGATTTATGAGATATTAGATGAAATCTTATGATTGACTTCCAATTTCATCACAAGTGTCATTACAATATAGCTTCAGGTTTACAAAAATAATTTGTTCATCTGAAAATACTGCCTATATAATGTCAACCTTTGTGCTAATGTGGATTTCCAACTGTGTAAAGCAGAAATGTAGGTAAATTCAATTTAACATGCCCAGAGGCACAGACTTACATAATCCTTTCTGAAACTAATCAGTTATTCATTCATGAATCTAATTTTCCTCAGTCATCTCTACATTCTTTACACTTCAACCTTTACACCATCTTACCTTTCAAAAGTCGGTATTCAGTTATGAACAGTGAAAAACATTTAATTTATATCTAAGATACCCCAAACAAGCTATTTGTAGTTCGTTTTCCCCCTCAAAGACTACCTCTGTTTTCCAAAGAGAACAAGTATTACTTGGCTGCTTTTTATAACAAATGCTTGCTCCCTTCCTCACCTCTCAATAATTTTTGAACATTTTAGCTACTTTAATAAAGCCAAAGTTTAGATAAGACCACTTCAAGTTTTGTGAAAACTAGTCGCAGGAGACAGAGACAGTGAGGGAAAGGCAGGAAAACCTCCATCACTGTGCATTTCTGGCAGAAGCCAGCTGGCCAATTAACTCGTGCAGACTGGCTGGTGAGGTGGTGCGCCTAAAGCTTCAGTCTGTCTCATGGCTAGTGATGATGTCACAAATGTCCACTTCATGTGGAGATGACTTAGGAAAGAAAAGATACAAAACTACAGCCAAGTTTCTTCATCAGTTCTCTGTAAAGAAATATTTTTTCCTGCTAAACCTTACAGTGAGAATAGAACATTTCCCCTGTGCTGACCAGTTTCCACAAACCCGTAATGGATCTAAGCATATTTCATTTCACTAGACCAATGTGTTAAGATTGCTCTTTCCTTCTTTCTTTGCCCTTTACCACTTTGCTCAGTCATATTTGTCCCTATTCCTTCTCTCCTCTCTGGTGATCATGTCTCTAAGTTATTCCAGTGTTCTTCAGCTTTCAGGATGTGGACCACAGGTGGTTCACAGATGCCAGAAAGTAGTATATGAGATGCTGAGCTGTTTTCTAATCAGACACGTTCGCATACACCAATTCAAGTAAAGAAACAAACCAGGGAAGATTATAAACCTAGTTCCCAGTGTGCTTTGTACGTCATTTGTTGATTTTTGTTTTACCCACATAGTATTCCCATCAACAGTCCCATTTGACCTGCAGTTACAGACACTACTTTTTTATCTCATGTACTAGCAGAGTTTTTCAGTGCACTAAATAAACATAGTCTGCACTCATGCTGTTACAATCCAGAGCATTCAGGGTGAGTTTCTAATATTATGTCTATGTTCTATCTACAAAAAAAAAAAGTAATGTAACAGAAACCCACCTGTGGATCCTGGTCCTATGTTTTAAATTGCCAGGGCTCAGGTTTTAGTATTTGAATTGAAATTTTTCAATGACATCTGCTCCATCTGATCCTTTTGTTATTTTGGTAGTTCGGCTGCATTATGGTCTTTGCAAGCTAAAGAGAAATCAGGTATGTCTATGTAGTACTGTTCCTGCTATGCTACAAGGTAAGGAAAAGTCATGTGGCTTTCTTAGTACTGGGTGAAAACTTCTGCCATAACAGTCAAGACATAACCATTCCAACACGGTCATTTGTCTTTCGGGTTCAGCTGGCCCTCATCCTGCTCTCTTGCAATGCTGCAAGCAGAATGAGCTCATGCCTTCTTGCAGTGCAACCTTAGAGAAAATATTCAAACTAACAATCACTAGGTAACAGCAATACTTTCAAGAACATGTGTTCTTCAGTTTCTTATATAATCTTTCCTTGTATTTCCAGTTAATCTGGTTTCTTGGCAATTCTTTTTCTTCTTTTTGCTCTTATTGAGGAAACGTGTGCTTGTTTGAGTGTTTTTCTCTTGTACTTTCTGTGTTGAGGTGTTACATGTTGATAACATTGATTAATGCACTTTGTATAGCTTAAAAATAGAATGACTGTTTGTAATATGCTCAGACTTGTATTTTGTCCATTTCCAAATGAAAGTTTGGTGTGTATCTTAACCCTTTAATATATTAGTGAAAGTTTCTCAAGAAATAAATAATTGTGGGTTTTATTCAGAGATATTGCGTGTGAAATTAATGCTTGTTCTAAAAAAACATGCTTGCATGACCAACGACAATGACCTTATAACTGGAAATCACTGCATTTAGAGAATATACAGAATATCGGAAAAAAGCCTGAGTTTCTTACTCTCTTTAACACAATCATATTCTTATTTGAAAAGAAATAAATATTGTATATATGTGTAGAATTATAAGATCATAGAATGGTTTGAGTTGGAAGGGACCTCAAAAATCATCTAGTCCAACCTCCTGCCATGGACAGGGACACCCTCGCTAGACCAGGTTGCCCAAAACTCCATCCAACCTGGCCTTGAATGTTTCCAGGGATGGGGTCTCCACAACCTCTCTGGGCAACTTGTTTCAGTGCCCCAGCATCCTCACAGTAAAGAATTTCTTCCTAATGTTTAATTTAAATCTGCCCTCTTTCAGCTTAAAGCCATTACCCCTTGTCCTATGAGTACGTACCCTTGTAAACAGCCCCTCTCCAGCTTTCTTGTAGGAACCCATTTCGGTACTAGAAGGTTTCAGTATGGTCTGCCTGCAGGCTTCTCTTCTCCAGGCTGAGCAACCCCAGCTCTCAGTCTGGCTTCATAGCAGAGAACCTCCATCCCTCTTATCATCTTTGTGTCTCTCCTCTGGACTCCCTCCTACAGATCCATGTTTTTCTTCTACTAGGGAGCCCAGAGCTGGATGCAGTACTTCAGGTTGAGTCTCACAAGAGCAGAGTAGAGGGGGAGAATCTATATATTGCTCTAAGACAAGAAAAGAATGAAAAAATTACATTGTTTCAGAAAAATATTTTGTCTATATAGACAATAGTTCAAGAAGACTGAGTCAGAGATGCTCAGATGCTCTGAGTGAAGCTCTACCTCATTGATGGGGTCCAAAAAAGAGAATGTGATCTTGTGAAACAAATGCCACATAATATGTATGTATTTTCCATCAGTTTTATTGTTTTATAGACCTGGCATTTGTTTTTTCTTTTGTGAAATTAATTTTCTTATTTTCAAATTGCACACCTTCTTTCCCGTAAGTGCATGAAGACATAGAGTTTTGTCACTTGAAAGCTTCTCATCATGCCTTTATTTGTGACCCGGTTAAAGGTACTTTGAGAAAACAAGGAATGTCTGCTTCTAAAATTTTTTTATTATGTGGGCATTTTCTATGAATGTTAATATATTGTCAAGAGATATGATTATTTCTCTGTCCAGCTAATTACATGATTAACATTGTCTTTGCTGATGAGATATAATCTAAGTACGCAAAAAGGAAACAGATGAGTGCAGTAAATACATTGACACACTTAAGAGATTTATTTGCTTTCTTTTTTAGTGGGTCTTTCATTTAAGAGCACGTTGTGGGGTGCAACATCATGTAATGCAGTGTAATATGAAAGAAAAACTCTTCACAGAGGGCTGAAATCTTGAATTTGCTAGGAGAAAATGGGTCATGGTGGATTCAACAGCCTAAGAGGTGAGGCTGCTGCTGCTCCATGTACTACCTCTCAGCCTAGCAACCATTTTCTTTGTAAAACTGAACTAAGGGTGGTTCAGCTGTGCTGCACTAGGCAAATCCTTGAGTCTCAGATGGCTGAACAACTGGGAGACGAATTATATTTTTTCACTGGGTATAAGGCCAGGTGACCACAAACACACAAAATGAGAAATTATGAAATTAAGAATTCATTCTTCATTAATAAATTCAGCTTCTTAATAGACTAAAAAAAATGCTGAGGAATGGCAGATAGTAGAGATCCAGCAGCACCACAAAGCCAGATCCCCAGCAGCAAACCCAAGATCCTGACCAAAGCAGTGAACTCTCAGCATGTGGCATGACAGTACTGCTCAAATAGGCAATGCACGTGTTCAGCTGAGGGCAGGGTTACTTTTTTCATCTTCTAAGGAAAAAGACACGTTCATGCAGCTGCTGCTCAAGGGACCAGAAAATTTATATGATATGGTTTTGAGCCCATGGAAATACTCTAAGTTGCCTCTTAGCCACATACCAGATATTTGACAATATACTAATGTTTTAGTCCGATAGTTACACACAATCATGAAAGAGGAAATGCCCAGGGCTACAGGTGATTTTCATGTAATGATTTCAAAATTTGAAGTCTAAAACAGCTCCTCAAAATATTTTATCAGTTTCAACCAATGTAATTTTACTGATTGAGAATTCTACCACAAGCTGAAAAATAAAAATTTTAATGCAGAATGT
Organism: Psophia crepitans; assembly: GCA_013399095.1. NCBI lineage: Eukaryota > Metazoa > Chordata > Aves > Gruiformes > Psophiidae > Psophia > Psophia crepitans. Next base: position 179,593 of record VWZZ01005980.1, read on the forward strand.
GTGGACAATTGAAGCATGTGGCAGATATTGGTAGCTAAATTAGCATATTGTACCTGAGTTTGGGACAAGAAGATTAGTTGTATCAGCTGTAGGTGTGACAAAAGAACATGGTTTTTTTGGGGTGCTGTATCTCCTTTGTGACCTTTAATGATTTACCTTCTTTCATGGGTGGGTAGTGGGTCCAATACTACTTAATGTTGTTATTAATAACCTAAAAGATAAAATAAAGCACAGTCTCAGCAAGTTCATGAGTGGTGCCAAATTACAGAGCGGTGGATAAGCTGAAGAGCAGGGCTGCTCTTACAGAGGATCCTCAACATGCTGCATGAAGGAGGTGACAGAAATGACATGAAGTTCAATAAAAGCAAATATACCTCTGTGTCTAAGGTGAGATAGTCTGATTAAACAGGGCAGGCTGGAGCCTGACTGAGTAGCAAATAGTTTTACAGGAAAAGACATGGTGGGCAAGAAGTGGAAGGTGAACAGCTAGGACACTCAGCATCACAGAAGGTGGCTGCTCACAACCTGTGAACCTTCCCCTCTCTTTGGCACTTGTGACATCTCATTTGGAGGACTGTGACCAGTTTTGGGCTCCCCAGCACCACACCAGAACAAGTCTAGCAGAAGGTCACTGAGTTGGTGACAGTGGCTGGAGCCCCCGTTATACAAGGCTGACAGCTCCGTCTGCTCAGCCTGAAGAGGGAAGTCCCAGGGGAAGCCATATGGCTGCCCAATCTGACACATGATGGAGCCAGACATTTCCCAGAGGGATACAGTGGAGAGGTGAGAGACAGCAATGGAGACAATCTGGAAGATAGGGAATGCCAACTAGATGCAAGGGAAAAAAGAAATATCATGAGCGTGATCACATGCTGGGAGAAATTACCCTGAAAGACTGGAGAGTCTCCATCCTTGCAGGTATTCAAAACTGAGCTGGTCATGGCTGTGAACTTGCTGTAGTTGACCTTTCCTTTCAGCAAGGTATTGGACCAAATGACTGCTAGAAGTTTCTTATAACCTGTATAATTCTATGATTCTTTGATTCTGATAACCACTGTATATATTCATATATGTTTATGTATAAGAGTATATAAGTCTATAATTCTCCTGTTCTTGATCGTCTAAACAAAGTTTTGTCATCTAAGCTTGATGCAGGAAGCTTAAAAGAAGCTTTGCTTATAGCAGTCAGCCACACAAAATTTGTGGGAATACCATAATAAAAAATGAAGGATCTTTCTTGCTGCTGTTCCAAGCATACTCCTGCAGGCAGTCATAGGCGCTTCATGGTATAGAGAATCTTGCACACATTTTGCCTAAATGAGTGCTGCCTGTAATTCATACATGGTATTATTTGTAACAGAACTGTATGGAACAAAATACTCTCCTGCTTCCATATGTAATTTGTTTATCCTCACTTTTTACTGGAAATAAACCTCTCTCATCAATGTTAGTAAAATATGCAATCAGTCACTCTTCAACTTATAGCATATTCTTTGCATTTAAAAAGTAAATGTGATTTTTTTTTGTAGAGTATCTGTATATAATATTATTTTTCTTGTCATCTCTTGTTTTTATTACTGTTAACTGTAGGCAGGTTCTGACCCATTTGATCTCCTAGTCCTACACAAGATCCTATCCTACACAATGATAAAGCAAATTATTTTTAAAGCCAGTGCCAAATTTTGTCTAGATCCAATAATCAGAGATAATGATTTCTGTCAATTTCACAGGAGAGTGACAAAATGTTATATTGCATTAATACGTGATAATGTTATTGCTGTCTTGGGGAGTGATGAAATCAAGGGTGGTTGTTATTCTAAACAGAGTCATTCTGTAACTAAAGATTTTTTATTATTGATAAGATGGAAATTTTTGCTTTCTTAAACTTTAACCTCTGTATCATAGCTAGTAGGATACAGCTGTCTTGATTTGGTAAAGGAATTTTGAACTCATCTGTAATTCACTAGGGACTGAAAAACCTGTTTCAGGAAACCTCAAACCTCTCAAAATTCATTGCTATGACATTTCCCAATCAGAATGAACTTTAAGACATTTGTAACACATTGTAATAGTGAAAGGAAATCTGATCTCCTGCACTCCAGAGTGAGTCTTAAAATTAATGAAGCTGAAGATTTTGTGAGCAGAACATAATTTGTCCAAGTGTCTCAATGAATATGAACTGTAAACTTTTTCCTTCTGAACATTTAGAAACTGAGATATGAATAAAATATGTGCAAAGAAAGAAACGGAATATACTTATATTTTTAAAATACAGTAAAAAACTGAGTTGTTCTTTTCTGACTCCTGAATATTAAATTCATTATGTCAGCCAAATAAAGACAGAATAAGTAGTCAATCAACGTTGGAATATAACAGACACTAAAAACACTCTTTATTTGAATAAGAAAATTTCATCTGCTTATCACCATAAGATGAAAATAAAACATAGAATTTAGCAGTTGAAGCCAAATTCTACTTCCGTTGGAAATTAACTTCAGCACACATTAAAAGATTATTTCTTTTTCTGTTGAAGGCACTTTTTATATACACCAGAGATGTTCAAGATCATCTTTCTCTGACCTTTTTCGCTGATTAAATGCAGTGAAATAAATTGTGTTACACAGGGTATTGTCTGCAAGTTGAAATTCTTGCATCAATGAATTTTCCGTTTAGCTGTGTACTCTACTTTCTTACTGAAGTTGTAACCAGAGTATTTTTGTTATATTTCCTACTCTGAGTGCTGCAAACCTTTTTAAGAGTAATGACAAATTAAATATTTATGTGATGGAGGATATCCTAGTACAAATATTAGAGATTATGTGGATGGTAAGGACTGTCTTCTAAGGAACTTGTAATTCAGAGTGTCATTTTCCAAGAAAATTAATTTTAAGTATATCAGTTGGAGGTTTTTCCTGAATGAGAAATACAGAAATGATTGCCTATACAGCTCATATAACTGGTACCTCATTAACTAACATATTTCCATTAACTTAAACCAAGTTGCAGGAGTTGGGCTGTTCAATAATCTATGAAGTTATTTAATATAAAATTGAGCTTGAGTGTAGGAATCCTTTATGAGCTTTTTTCCTTCTGCTGAGTGTGCATCAATTCAGTATCTGTTTTGGTTCTCATGTTTTCATTGTCAGATAACAGCATATGAGAAAAAAGAATGCTTCGGAAATGCTTAATGAGGCTGTATGCTCTTTCACTATCTACACATACATATAAAAGAATCTTTATTTTTTCCATCTAAACAACAATACAACTAATTGTAAGATAAGTTTGTTGTTCTGTTGTTAGGTAACAAACATAGATATTAGATATTTGGGAAAAGTGGATATATTCATCTAATATCTGACAAACAGCAGAGAATAAATTTCTAGTGTGGATGCTTGGTCCTATGTAGAACGGCCATTTCAGATGATAATGACCTCCATAAACGCATCTTTTCCTGCTAAGACATAAATACATATCACAGAATCACAGAATCACAGAATATTAGAGGTTGGAAGGGACCTCGAAAGATCATCTAGTCCAACCCCCCTGCCAAGGCAGGACCACCTACAGCACTTCACACAGGAATGTGTCCGGTCGGGTTTTGAATGTCTCCAGAGAAGGAGACTCCACAACCTCTCTGGGCAGCCTGTTCCAGTGCTCTGTCACTCTCACAGTGAAAAAGTTTTTTCCTTATAATAACACGGAGCCTCCTATGCTCCAGTATAGGAGCCAAAGACATAGATCAGCCAAAGACATTGGAGGGAGCATGGATTCGTCATGAACAAGTAGAAACCCACCCTTTTAGTCCTTGTTTTCATCAACATTTCTTTGTCTTTTGTGACTTTGAAGGTCATCTGTGACCTCTGAGTTCTTACCAGAGTCCTCCAGAGACCATAGAGTGAAGAAATATCATTGCCTTCTTGCATTTTCATAATATTAAGACAGCAGACTTCCACTTCAGTGTGACTGCTGCCTTGACTAGCAGACCATGTTGCTATTTTATTATTACCAGAAAACCTCACTCATTCAGACTAATGACTGAGAAACCCGTTGCGAGTTACTGAAATATGCAAGCTGGTCAAGCAAACAAGGCTAACCCTCCTTTTCCCAAATACAAAGTGCACTTGATTCACTGATCTGTAACATATTACTTTAAACTGATTTTCCTAACTTCAGATAATGGAATGGGATTGCAGCAGACTGACAATGATTTAAAAAAAAATCTCAGGAGGCAAAGAAACATTGTAAACAGGATGAGTACATGTGCATAAGACTCTGTGTGAGTATTTGTTATGAACAGTGCAGCAGGCTCACACACATCATTAAAAATTACAGCACAGGCTTGTAGCTGTAGAATTTGCATTGCTCTGCTGTTACAATTTATTTCTTGTGTTGTGATAGTGCCCAGGAGTCCAGTGATAGGCTCCAAATGAGCTTCATTCTCTTATTACACAGAACAAAAAGAGACTCTCTGTCCTCATTTATTTCATTATGAATCGATTAACAGGTTTCTACATATTTATAAAAGTTTTATTGTAAAAGTAATTTTAATTATTTCTGATTATTACAATATGCTGGTAAGTTAGGGATGAAACATTTTGTTAAAATTAATGACAATTAACTGTCACTCTACTGCAAAACCTCATGGGAACTGGAAACCAGCAGACATTTTTCAGTACTAATTAGAAACGAATCTTCCTCTCCAATCTCAGATTTTTTGTCACTAGCTCATTTAAAACAGAATCAAAAAGAGAGATTTGTCGGTGCTCTAATTATTGCATGACTGTTCATCCTCTACTCCAGCACTTGAAAAACCATAAAAGTAGACAAGCTGCAGAGAATGTAGCAAACTCCAACATTTTAATTTAACATATCTTTCTGCAGAGTTAAACTGAGTGCCTCCTTTCCAGTTACGAGGAAAGTCTGATGTCTCCAACTACCTTGAGTTCCTTCCATCACTCATTTATTTTGCGTGTAAACAGGATGTTACTCATAAACCTCCCTCAAAGCAATCTCTTATAAAAAACTGTGGCATTTTGGTTTGGGGTGTTTTTTGGTCTGGTTTTTTTTCGTCTTTTTCCTAACCTTTTTCCTTGCCACATAAAGGTTTCCTGGGTCAAGAAAATCATCTTCACTTTAGGCTCAGGTATTTCACAGTTCTGCAGGTGCTGTTTCCTGAGGCTCTGGGTTAACCTACAGGAACCAGAAGCTGTTACCAGTGGTGTTGTCTGCTTGTCATAATAAGAAACACAGAGTTCTTCCTTCACTCCTGTAAGAAAACAGTCCTTTCAAAACTGAACAAAGTCTTGAATGCTAAAATATCTGCTCCTGTCGAATGAATCTCGTCTAAATATTGTACCACGTTTTCCTACTAATAGTTTTATCTTCAGAATTTACAGCTGCATCTCTGAAAGCTCTGAAGTGCTTTCTGACTACTAAAAATAAAGATAATATTTATTTAGATACACAGTGCATACAGTCTTTTGTCTGTCTAAAACAAACCTAGCCAGCGCTGTCAATATTGTCTTGTAATATTGTCAGAATTACCTCTGGCTGTTATATATCCATTATCCATAAAGTCCTGGTTCCAGTAGACACATACATACATAAATGTAAATACACAGATATCTGTACATACGTACGTATATGCACATAGTTCTAACTGTACATTAACACTGAAAAAAATACTTTGGAAACATAGTCTAAATTTACTCAAAAGAAAAATAGCAAAAGACCATATAACCATACTATATTATGTTATTGAGTATGGATGGAAAATCAAAGCCAAATATAAATCTAAAGTTGTCCTTAATTTTTTATTCTTTCTTTTTTCATAAAATTTTTCTGTTGGGGCTGGGAGCTACTTTGGTTTAATAAGATCACAATGAATGCGAGCATTTTCACTGCCATAAACACTTCCTAATAAACAAAATAATAGAAAATCCAGTCACGTTTCCTTTTATAAAAATAAACTTTAGTAGAATTGAAGAACAATACAGATTGCTTGCTGAAAGGAAGTGTCAGCTAGAGGAAGTTGCTCACAGCCATGGCCAGTTCAGTTTTGAATACCTGCAAGAATGGAGACCCCACAATCTCCCCTAGCAACTCTCGAAGCAAGTGATCACACTCATGATATTCCTTTTTTCCCTTGCATCTAGTTGGCATTCCCCATCTTCCAGACTGTTCTTCCACTGTGTCCCTCTAGGAAATGCCTGGCTTTGTTGTCCTATCAGGTAGCAATACAGCTCCCCCTGGGACTCCCCTTCTTCAGGCTGAGCAGACGGAGCTGTCAGCCTTGTATAACGGGGGCTCCAGCCACTGTCACCAACTCAGTGACCTTCTGCTAGACTTGTTCTGGTGTGGTGCTGGGGAGCCCAAAACTGGTCACAGTCCTCCAAATGAGATGCCACAAGTGCCAAGGAGAGGGGAAGGTTCATCTCCCTGGACCTGCTAGCAGGGTGCTTGCCAAACAGCCCAGGCTGCAGGCAGCCACCTTTGCTGCCAAGCTCCCCAATGACTCACCTTCTACTTACTGTCCAGCACATCTTTTTCTGCAAAGGTGCCATCTAGCAGCTTTCTAGATAGGTATATGGACAGATAATTGTGTTTATGCACACATATGTGTGTGGGTTTGTGTATTTAGAGAGGGGTAGAGCTGAAAATACTCTTCCTTTCTGGGAAACTGTTTCATGAAAACTGGACCCCCAGTTCTCTCAGCAGAAGTTTGTCAAATTCCAAATGATCTGAAAAAAAATGAATCTTTTTTTCCAGCTTAAAATTCATCTGCTTTATGTTTCTGTCTTTTCCCATCTTGTCCAAAGCGCAAGAATCTAATTTAAATCACAATTTATTTTTCTACTTCTTGCCTATGTGAAACAAGAAATCAAGTTCTTGCAAAGACACACTAAAAATGGACTAATCATACAAAATTTCTGGACTGAAAATACAATATTATCCTTGAACGAAGGTTTCAACTCCTACATGTTCATCAAAAATTAAATGAACATTTTTTTCTCTAAAAATTCTTCCTTTAGTATATGCATGTGTACATACATACCAACAAACACACATACACAAAAAATCTTATAGGCAAGAATCAGTTATTTATATAGCAACTCTTATACTTCAATAAATATGCATATATGCATACATTCAGTAAATGTATATATACATTACATGAGTTTATTTCTGTTCAACATAAAATCTCCTACAGTATTCAAGAAAATACTAGTTCATCACAAGGAGTTGGTGAAATTTTATGCACTTTACTAATTACATTAGAAATCCAGAGATATAGGTTATGGGGTTTTTCTATATTCTTTACATCCTTGGTTACTAACCTTTATATTCAATTTCCTTTGTTGGTTGAAAATTGTCTTATTAATCCATTATGTCAGAAGTATAATTCCTTCCTGGTTCCTGAACAAATTATTCACAAAGAGAATAAATTAAAATGCTTCTGGGGAAAAGATTTGCTTTATAAGCAACCCAGATACCTAATATATTAGACCTAATTAATAAGACTATCTAAAGCACTGAAAACTTAAGTTACATTATTAGATACGCTTGTGTTTCTTTAGAGGTGCTCAGTGTAACAGAAGTGCTGGTGTCTAACCACAATAACTGTATTCACTGTGAGAAAACATCCCAGAGAAGAAATAATCTCTTCTGTAGTCTAATACCTTCTCCCCACTTCACACATAAATTAAGGGGGAAAAAAATGAAGTAGAAGAGTTGCGGAGGCAATCGTCTGATACAGGTCTAATTTCCAGTGATGTCTTTCACTACAAATGTAGCAAGAATGACTACCATGTTCCTTTTCACTTCATCACTCTCTCAGCTACTTAGAGTGTGTCTGTTTGGTCCAAGCTTCTGTTAGAGGAGCTTCTAGGGCTATAAGGTGTCAAAGAGGGGTGGATAAAGTGGGATGGTGATTTATGAGTAGTGCTTCTATTATGGGTAAAAAATATATACATATTTCTGATCAAGAAAATAAGATTATTTTAACATTTCCCTGACACCATTAGGAATTTTGCTTTAAAGTTCTGCTTTCCAGAGCATTCTAAGACATCTGGACTTATCAATCCCTTAAAATGGGGCTATTTTTATCTTTCTGACCTGCCATTTCTAAATCATAGACTTGGTCTCCCAAATCTTAAGATGAAAACACTCTATCCAGTGGTGCTTCCTATAATTTTTCATTAATACATAGCTCTGCATAGTGGGAAAACCTATGGGAAATTCTGAAATTCTAAACCTAAACAATATGAAAAGGTAGAAATCTTATAGTGCATCTATAAGAACTAAGAAATATTAGAATCTAACTTCACCTTGATCAAATTGCAATTAATGGTTTTTTAACTTTTCTGTTTGGAATATAAATCAATAAACACAATTCAACATAATATAATCACCATGTTTTGACTTTACTGGAATATTGTGGTCTTACTTTAAAATTATATTTTGTTATAAAAATATGGAGCATTTCAAGTGACGGAAATAAATTATTCAGTCATGTCACATTCAAATGGGAAGAAACAAACCAATTTTCAAAACTAATCTTGAAAAATTTATACCAGCAGTTGCATTTTGTAGTTTTCTTTTATAATACAGACTGGACTTGATGAAAGAAAAGGTTCCTTCAAGTCTTACATAATTTTATAGCAATTAATTTCAATTAATTTTCTATTAAATTGTATATTCAATCAGTATCAGAATACATGATCCTTCTGAAGCACATTTTGACTGGAAATCTTTGAAAGATTTCCCAGAGTATATGATTTTGAAGGACATACATTGACATTCCACTGCTAAAAGACCAGGAAGGTCACAGTCAGATGTTTGTTCCTCCATGTCTGTGTTTTTCTATGGATTATTTAATCCTAATTTTTCTTTGAATTGAAGATCAGGTAAACATTTGTCCCACTGGTGCTGGAAGAAAGCATATAAATTTATGATACACATTCTTACTTCTGATATCAGACTAAGGAAAAATTTTTTTTGGCTGTAAAAAAGTGAAGATTAAGGTTTTTATAACATGAAATACATCTACTTTTCTAAAGTTTCTTCTGTTAAAGATGTAGAAGTCTTTCATTTTACACTTTTTTGTTAAATTATACTTTTTAAAGGTAACAGTAGTGGATAGGAAATTTTATTCAAATTTTCCTAAGGAGCTGTGCAGCAATGTAACACAACTGATATTTTCTGACCTATTTATCTTCATAATCATTAACATACTAATAAATAATACTATGAATATGTAAGTTTGCACATAAATTTTTCAAGTGTATTAATGCATTATTAAAAAAAGTACATAGTCAACTATTTCTCCCCCATATCTAAATGCATCTCATGACCACTTAAGACGTAAGAAGCCACAGTTCATGATTTCTTGACAATTATCAATTCTTTGATAATTGCTGGTAGCATTCTCATGCTGGCTGGGGACAGTTCCTTGGGGACTCAGTCCACAGAATCTGTTTGTCTAGTCTGACTTTGCGGATCCTAACGAGAACGAATTCCCTTAGCATTGGTGAATGTATAAATACTGAGGCCTGTCTAATCTGATCCTGTATGCAAACACAAGCTAGGATAGTTTTCACGCAGAACAATTATGTGTCTTATAAAGAAATCATAATCTATTATATAGGTCTTTTGGTGAAGTCTCATGAGTAAAATCTCAGTTCTTTTCATCATAGCGGTCTCGACATGGAAAAATTTGGGCTTGTTACTGACCTGTGTCTGCTAAAAACTGCAGCTGAATTTTTTAGAAGTATAACTTTCAGCAGTTCAATAGAACAATAAAGGGTTCAGCACAGAAGTTTAACATATTTGTATTTCATTGCTATGTGAGTCATATTTACAAAAGTATAAACCTTTGTCTGTCTGGAGGAGGGGATGGTTGTTAGCAAAAACGTAATTGCAAACACATTGTGACTATCACAGATCTCTATTATACTGCAGATTCTGATTTGAGTTAAGGGCTAAGATATTAAAGAAAAAGAGCTACTAGAAGTGTCCCTTAAGTTGAAAGACTTGAGGAGTTTAGACCTGAAAGATACACACAAATCTTTTTTTTTTTTTTTTCCTCTGGGGCTTTTTTGTATAGCAAGGGGACAAGAAAGTCTGCTGGTTCTGAAATACTTAAATACACTCAATGTATTTGAACAATGAGGTGTAGTGTCAATTTCTGAGAGACAGAAACAAGAATATGCTTGCTTCCATCACTACACAAAGGAAAGGTTTTTTCATTATCATGATACCTTCTTAGAACTGGGGTTAGCAGAATCTAATCCATTGTGAAAATTCAGTACTACTGTTGATGGCCAGCAGGATATATAGGCAGAGGAGGCACATTTAAATATATAGGAAATAAATATATTTTTTATTTAAAATTGGCTTTTTCTTGTGGTGTTTATAATTTGTAAAGCAGAAATCGTATTTTAAAATATTTTTATGCTTGTATTTGTTATATATAGAGTACTCCTCATTCTTTGTTCACTACTTTGGATGGAGTAACTTGTCCTGATTTGATATGATTTGCTCTATCCCCTCTTCTCATTCCAGAGAGAGTCTCTGCAAATTGAAAATCACATTAGGAATTAAGAGGTGTCGGTTTGCTGCAGTGAATCTCAAAACATCTTTAATATAAAACCAAAATATTAATCTGCACAGGGTTTTAAAATCATCTATAACAACAGCCAGAGTAGAACAGCAATGAAAGAAAAGCTGGGAACAGTCTGCATTGGACCATGCACCAATACTGAAAATGAATTCAACTGAAATGCATGATTAATATGTATAACCTAGTCCAGAAAGTACTTCAAAATATCTGAGGAAATTATGATGATTCTGAGATTACTGTATTTATTTGTAGTTCAGAGAACAAGGTAAAATTTAATCCATACAACTTTACACTTAGCACGATAACACTACCCACTTCCATTTACCATGTCACTTCTAATATCTTTTGATTTGACATGAAAGTGCATATATAAATACCTTGCATCCCATACTAGTCCACACTTCTTCTTTCATGGGACTGTCTGCAGCAACTGTTATGCCCGAAAGGCAAGAGCTGCAGTTCCTCGCGTGCAGACCCCAGCTGGGATTCCCACCTTAGCTAGGGAGGGAGCAGGCAGGTTACACAGAGGCAGCGCACAGCCCCAGTGGGACAAGGTGATGTGACTGTAACCTGACTGATCTGTCAATTTAGATCAGTAATGCTAGATACCAGAAGGGCAAGACCATCAGAAAATCTCAAGCAAATTACAAAGATCTCCTCCAGCTGCAAATATATCTTCCTGTCTAGTACAAACAGCTAATAGTCTGGTGGCCTAGCAGTTGAGAGAGAAAACAGATGACATATTATCCTGACAGGCATCACTATCTATAGACAGTCACTCAAACTCATTCAGAAATTAAATAGAGTCTTCCTCTGTTTTGCCAAAGACATACATCTCTTCAGCAAGGAGTCCGAATGGGGGATTCTCCCTTTTAAAAGACTTGTAGATGTGGGGCTTAGGGACATGGTTTAGTGGTGGACTTGGCAGTGTTAGGTTGATGATCCTACAGGTCTTTTCCAAGTGATTCTGTGAGTCTATGGTTCTAATTGAAAGACTTCAACAATATTAACTGGACAAAATTTTTCCTAATATCTAAAGATGAAGGGTTGATCTTTCAACTTAGGCACTTTAGAATCTGTGCAACACTGACAGTCAAAGGAGTTGTAGCTCTTATTCCTTTAAGCCCTTCTGAATATTTTACCATTCATGTACTGTTCAAGTTTTATTTCTGTTTTCTATGGTGAATACTTTAAAAAAAAAAAATAAATCAGGCCATTAAGAAATATTTCCAAAGAAGTATTTTGTAATCAACAAATGCTTTTTTCTCCCCAAAGTAACATTTTTAAAGCTCTTCACTTGAAGATTGAATTATATAATTAAATGTGTTTTGTTTTACCTTACTTAAACAGGGAATTCATTAAATGCAGACAATTTCAAAAGTAATTCTATTTACTTATCATCTTGAATGAGGTGTTTAATTTCATCCAGATCTCAGAATAGCTAAGAGAACATATGTTTATTTAACCTTGTCACTACGTTGGGGATACATACTATTTATAAATGTATCACGATTTGGAAATCTTAACAGCTCTGGTGCTCACACTACTTTCCACCAGATATAGTAGCTATTTATTATATTTACAGAGGTGCAGTACAGATAAATTAGTTAACGTGAGTACAGCACTTTGAAAACCTCAGCCTTTAAATGAATGCTAAATATTAATCATTGATGCCAAGGTACTGAGTGCCATTGTTTTACTACTGTTTACATACTGTTTGATGCTATATTTGCATACACAAAAATTTCATAAAACGTATATTTCACTTTAAGGTCTCCTGTTTTGTTTGGGGTTTTTTTTTTTTCCTTTCTGCCGTTTTTCATTTGAGGATATCATTGAAATACTTACTATCCTAGCATTGGGAAACATTTGTAATAGAGACAGTTTATCTAATTTCAACCTATCAAGGATACTTAATTCAGAGAGAAAACCAAATTAGTCCATAAAGTATGGTAGCTGTTACAAAAGAATATGTATCTTGAGGTCATTTTGTGGCTTGTTTTTTTTTCCTCTGCACTGTTTAAAGCCATTCGGTTTCCCATACTGTTCATCCATGTCTTTTAATTAACTGTTTATGCTTTCATTTTATTTGTTTACCTTATTTTAAAGGAAGCAGGCCTCAGTACCTATTTCACTTTAATTGGCATTATTTTACTCCTTTTTTCAGCTCTTTTTGTTAAATTGATCTAAGTTAGTTCTTCACATTTTGAAAAACGTATGAAAACAGGTGTCAGGAGGGTTACCAATGTAAGTGAAAAGGGACCTAATTTGGCAAAGGCCAATGGAATGAGATTTAATGTGGCAAAGTGTTGGCCACAACAACCCCAGGCAATGCTACAGGCTTGGGCCAGGTTGGCTGGAAAGCTGTGTGGAGGAAAAGGACCTGGGAGTGTTGGTTGATGCTCGCCTGGACATGAGCCGGCAGTGTGCCCAGGTGGCCAAGAAGGCCAACGGCATCCTGGCTTGTATCAGGAATAGTGTAGCCAGCAGGACCAGGGAGGTGATTGTCCCCCTGTACTCAGCCCTGGTGAGGCCGCACCTCAAGTACTGTGTCCAGTTTTGGGTCCCTCACCACAAGAAAGACATCGAGGTCCTGGAGCGTGTCCAGAGAAGGGCAATGAAGCTGGTGAAGGGTCTGGAGCACAAGTCTTATGAGGAGCAGCTGGGGGAACTGGGACTGTTTAGTTTGGAGAAGAGAAGGCTGAGGGGAAACCTTATTGCCCTCTACAACTACCTCAAAGGAAGTTGTGGCGAGCTGGGGGTCGGCCTTTTCTCGCAGATAAATAGCGATAGGACAAAAGGGAAGGGTTGCAAGTTGCACCAGGGGAGGTTTAGGTTGGAGATTAGGAAAAATTTCTTCTTGGAAAGGGTGGTCAGGCATTGGAAGGGGTTGCCCAGGGAGGTGGTGGAGTCACTGTCCCTGAGTGTGTTTGAAGAGAGGTTGCATGTGGTACTTAGGGACATGGTTTAGTGGGTGGTAGGGGGACGGTTGGACTAGATGATCCTTGAGGTCTCCTCCAACCTTAATGATTCTATGAGTCTACGATTCTGCAATTGTAGGTGAATGTAATCTGTACTTAATTCTTCCTTCTGTCATTGTGCAACTTGGTCAGTTGTAGACACTACGAGACACTTTTTTAGGAGTATGTTTAAATGTTCACAGCATCACACAGCTAAGCCTGTATGAGGTGAATGAATGCAATAGTTGAATGGAGTCAGAGGGAATCGTAACTTCTCTAACCAATGAGGAAAAAGTCTCTAAACACTTGTCCATGAAGAAATAGTATTTCAATGGGAGAAAAAATTTAATGAATCAGAGCATAGTTGTTTTCTAGAAACAAAAGCTAAACAGCTCTGCGAAAGATGGACTTCTGTAGAGCACCTGAGGAAACTAAGTAGAAGATCAAATAACGTAATCTCTAAAAAGACATTTTAGCTCATTTTCAAGGAAATGATGTCAGCAGTTCAGGTGAACACGTTTTCTGAAAAAAAAAGTAGCTTTTGTTTAGATTAACATGCTCATATGGTGTTATACTGTATATTGGTCACTTCAAAATATATTGTAATACTCATGACTGGTGCACAGTTAAATATCTCTGCTTCAAAATAAAATTAATTTTCTTTCTGCTTCTACTGAATTTGAAGTTCTTGGGTGACTCTGGAGCTTTCTGTGTAGTTTTATGGGTTAAAAATGGTTAGTGCTACCCTACTATGTGACTAGTGTAGATTCTTCTTCTGGAATATATAAATTTTTAGCTGAGTTATTGAGCTGAGGAGCTTTTAAGGATTCTAAATCCAATAATTTTGATGGAATAAATTTAATCTTTGTTTTCCTCAAAATGCTGAAAGAAGCATCAGAGAAATCCTGTTCCCAGTTTCTGCTACGTCCTCTTTCAGAGGTGTCACTGACATCACTCAGCTGGGCAATCACGTCTTTCTCATCTTTTTTTTGCACACTACTGCTCAGGTATCTTTAACCAGAGGCTTTTCCTTTTCTAGATCCTCATTGCTTTCTAAAGCCTTTTCCTTTTTAGAGGCACTCTATTAAATGAGCTATTAGGTTACAGGAAGTACCTTTTTCATCCATTCAGTGGTTTTCAACGAAAATGCCTGTAATCTCTGCTTTACCTTGATACTGTCTCATTATACTAAGTCTGCTTTAAAGGATCAGGAATGTGAACTTGATCACACTCACCTAATCCCTGTAGAAGCCCAATCTGTTAATTGTGCTCAGGGTACACTAGTCATGTTTAATCCTTAAATATATTCCATTAAATTTGCTGAGCCCATTCTGTCTCAGATATTTCTGCACTGGGCTTGTTTTAAGATAGGGATTGAGTGCATCCAGGTGTATAGGCGGAGTTTAAGAACACATCTGCAAATCATAATTGGTTCCTTAACCTGAGGCATTTCTCATTATAATTATCTGAGGAGGTTTGTGACCAAAAATTGTGGCATGAAATGATTTTACCAGTGTATGTTTCTTAGAAGGAGGTGGTAAGACTAACTGTAATTCTTTGGTGCCTCATCTAAACTGCGATTTAAGCTATCTGAACACAACCACATTTTTATTTTATGAAATATTACAGAATCTGTAATTACTAGTAAGTAACTGTCAGATTCTGTCTTTCTTTCTTGCAATTCTAAAGCAAAACTGTGTAACCTTATGTTTGGATTACATCAAGATTACTACTGATTCTGTTAATTTGGTGGAACTGTAAATTTTGCCATGCTTATACTGTTACCCTGCCTTACCAGTCCCCACTATGAACTTACTCATTTTTTTTTCTATCTCAGTAATTCCCTCAGATATTATATGAGCTTAGTATATGTAGTGGAACATCCATAAGGATTAGAATTTTGTCTTGCGTATGTTCTTAAAGAACTTACAGTTTGCTGTTTTGTTTCTAAGATATATTATTTAAGATATATAATGTATGAGCTCCTTTAGAAACATATTCACTCTTTCTTCCTGTGAATGCAAACTTCTGCTTTACGGTCTATTTTGCCACTAACAATGCATATGAATGGCTATTTGTTACAAAGCTATTTGTAGTTTTCATTTCACATACTTGGCAATGTTAAATACTGATGGTCATGTTGATTGAACATAATAATAATAATATTTATTATTAGAATTTAGATAATATATGACTGCTGCCACGATCAGACAGCCATTGTAATACTTAAGTGTGAAAACCTGTATCATTTTTCCTTCAAATTAAAGCTGTTTATATTAAACAAGGTTATTTTCTATTCAGAAAATTGAAGAATATTTCACATAGCAAGTAATTCTTCATAGAAAGCTAACAATATTTTTCATAAGTAATTAGTATGATGGACTTTTGTGTTTGTAATGTACCTAGCAGTTAACACAATAGGACCCCAATCTTGATAGGAACATAGGCTGTGACAGCAGTATAAATGTTTAATCATGTTAATTAAGTGTAAAAGGAGGGAGTCAAGAGTAAACTCATTGTGTAAGGAGTCTGTTAGATTGGCTGAAACAGGACTCAGCTGAAAATATATCAGAGCTGTAAAACTTGAAGTTAAGAAGTAAAGATAGAAAGAGCTATTTGAGGTCAATGTTATACTTTTGCATACTTAAATTTAAGTTATGTCCCTGCAATATAGTGAGGTATTAAGCAGTTACAATTATTTAATGTAGTAGGCAGCTCATTAAAACAGTCCTCGTTCCAAAATATTTCACAGTAGGGAAGAACGTTGGCAAAATGTGACATCAAAAAGCACTGCTGAGAGACTGAAGGAAAGAGGAAAGAGAACATAACAGGAATTGAAAAGTAAGCTATTAACAAGGATATGCAGTCAGTTCATTTACAGGAAAATAAGTATGTCTCATAAATAAATCTAAAGGTTTTTTATGAATGTGCAAAGGTAAAAGAAGTATTAGAGAAAAAGTAATAAATAAGTAGATTAAATTAATGCCAAAGAACTGTTAAGGGACTTTTACAACAATTTTTACCTTTAGAGTTCAGAAAAGAATTTTTAGTGTTTCACAAAAAGGAAAACCTTCATTTTGAGAGTTGTTAGAGGGTGGTAGTGAATGGAAATATTATGGGTACCCTTGAACATGAATATTAGGGCATCTCAAATGGCAGTATACAGCTATGCTTAGACAAAATAATGAGCTTTTATTCAATTAAACTTAGCAAGTTATTCAGCTGAACAGACACCAAGTGTCTACCACAGTTTGAGCAGATTCTCTGCAAGGATGCATTGCTTTTCCTAAGTAACAGTCCAAGTCAGTTGGGTGTCCAAGGGTGCGTAATATGTCCTGGTCTATCTCTGCCCAGCTGGCCTTTACCTGCCAGTCCAGAGGGACATGCAAGAGTCCTTTATCCTATCTGTCTGCCCTTTGCAGAGCTCTCAAATAGCTTAGGATATCTCAAAAGGCACTAGCTGCCTCCGTTTAGGAGGTATATGAAGCCATAGATCACCTCTGACTGTAAAGGATGCCTACAAAAGCGCTCACGTATACACAGAAAATCTACCAACATACCATAATCTTGAACTACATCCCACTCCAGGTACCTAGACAGCTACCTCTGAGCCAGTTAGTTGGACCACAAGTCCTTTGCCTCATCATGACTGCACAAAACCACGAGATGCCATAGGCTATCTGGGACAGGCCTGGCAGATTAGGTACTGAGCTTGTGGTGCTCTGTAGGGGGATGAAAAGGGATACTTCAGAGTACCTCCATGGTAGTGGTCATCTGTGTGGGGGGCAGCATATCAAACATCTGAGCTCCTTTTTTATAGCCAAGTGAGAGAAATAGGCACTGCTTGATAGTGAGTTATCAGATTCTTGTGTAAATATTTGAAATAGTCCGCATGTGCCATCCTTTCCACTAAAGTCTGGAGAACTAGGTCAAATATAAATATCTATACTGAGAAGTTTGGTGAAATGATTCTCAGTTCTCTTTGTGGAAAACTTATTTTCAGAATGCCCACTTCACTTCCACTCCACTGGAGTGAAAACTGGCTGTACACAAAGGGAACAACATTGCGTTGTATTACAATGGCAGAAAATGTTTCATATAGTACAAAAGTGAATTACTTGTAGGGCTGTTCTTTTAAACCTTCACTGCTGTCTAGAAGAAATGCATAACAGTGATGAACTCTGCAAATGTTACTTCACTAGGAGGAACGGCCAATTTCAGAATTGATTTGAAACTTCCTGTCTTTGACACTTAAGTGATATGAAATAATTATCCCTCAAGAGGCAAGCTGAAGGTAATTCATAGCAACTTACTGTTGTGGAAGCTTAGCTTGTTAAAGTTTCAAAAGAAAAAGTGACAGAACACCAAATTTGTGACTGGGAAGATTTTTCTTTTTTTTTTTTTTGCTTTTCATACTCACTTTTGATGTAAATAGGGGTTTTCTCTGACAGAGTTTCCCAATCTCCACTGATGAGAATAGTCAGCATTTTAAATTGCATACTGAATCATCTTTCAAGCCAATGAAATGTGATGTAGTGATTTCACTTTCATACCAGAATAAAAGAATAAAATTTCAATCAGCTGAAAGAAACTTCATCAAAAGAGTTTTCAGGCAAATAAGAGACTGTGTTGAAGTACTTCATCGTATATTAGTAATTTCAAAAATACGTTGTTCAGGGCGAAAGGATAGAGATATATCTGTCTTGAAAAATGTGTAATCTTAAAGAATACGTATACAAGCACCAGCCCTTAGGGTTTGGATTAAAACAAATGTTCTAATTATTAGGAAAAAAGTACTGAGAAAATTGATGTCTTTAGCTTAAGATTAACCCCCAAATAAAACATTTTTTTTCTAACTCTTGAACAGTTTATGTATACTTACATATATGTGTATATATATACACATAGGAAAATACAGTGAATGATATTTCCATTTAAGAGAGAGACTGAAGAACCTGCATACATTTCTAGTAGAAATAATTTCATTTGTATTGATGTCAGCTTTGGGGCAATAATGTTCTAAATGGTGGTGTTTAGGATATTTAAAGCAGTATTGCAATAATAACAGAAGG
Organism: Psophia crepitans; assembly: GCA_013399095.1. Lineage (NCBI taxonomy): Eukaryota > Metazoa > Chordata > Aves > Gruiformes > Psophiidae > Psophia > Psophia crepitans. The sequence continues at coordinate 198,246 of VWZZ01005980.1, forward strand.
ACTGAAAAATATTTCTAACTTCTAGTTTATGTTTAGGTTATGAATTTAGACAAGTAATCTTTATTTTTATATGATAAATGCTTATTTAATTTGTTAAAAAATATTTTTAAACTAAATTAATATTATTCTGACTCTTGATCTTCTAAATCTTTTAATATTTTTTATTTCTTACTGTCCAGATTAAAATGTTCCCCTGAAATACAATGTATTGCACAATCTCAGACAGGGTCAAAAGTGTATGTTAGTAATGGAATATAATTGTCTTGTCACGTTTTAGAGAAACATTACAACTCCACATTTGCTGTGTTCATTCATGCTCAAAGTATTCATAAAAAACTCACCTTATTTCATAAGAGTCAACGTTGCTCATATCCAGACTCCAAATAAAGATTTCCGCATGGTAATGATTCCATTCAAACAGATAGCAATAAGCCATGTCTGGTGACCTTTACAATTTCCAATTACAAAGCTGTCCATTCTTGCAGTGTTTTCATTTATTTTTCTTATTCTTTGCTTCTGTTCATTTGTCAATCAATTAAAACTGCTGTTGTTTCAGGCAATAAATTAACTGTAATGTTTACCATCCTCTTGGCACATATTTCTTTGCTGAGCATAGACTAAACATTAAACTGACAGAGTCAAGCTCCCCCATGAGTTTAACTGAGATGTTATTAACAACTCACCTTCTCCATCCTGTTTCTTCTCAAACAAATCCAAACTAGCAGCTACATTTACAATTCTTTAAACCACTGTTTGAGCTGTATGCAACAACTAAGATTACTTGAATTATCTACTGCTCCACCTTTAGAAACGTAGCTATCCAAAAATGATCCCAAACTATATATGTCTTATTTCAGGCTTTTATATATGAACTGTTTAAGGCTTACTTTTGTGGGGGAAAGGGAGTGAAATGACAACTGAGGGTCAGTGTGCATCAGTTACAGTACCTGTAATGCTGGTCTGATTTTTCTGCTCTGTTGTGGAGGGTTCTCCTTTCTTATGAGAGGAAACACCAGCTGTGGGTCTATGTGCATAGATTATCGTCCCTGCAAAATTCTGTGATAGTGTTAAAACCTCACTCTTTGCTAATGTTCAATTTTCCTTTTTCATGATTCTATCACTGAATTTGGCTTCATATAAGGGATCAAAAATTTGACTAATTGTTTGTTGCAATAACCTAAAAGCAATATAATCAAATCTTGTTCTTCAGAACAGAAGATAAAATTAACAGCTAAGTTTAGGAAAGAATCCCCTTCAGTTTGGTTAACCAATAAAGGTTATTCTTTGGCTCACTAATTGAATAATCATGATGGAATCAGTAGATAATGGACAACTCTGCCTGTATTGCTACAATATTTTGGTATTCAAGAATAAATCTTCAGCCATTACTTTAACTGCATTCACTTTAGAGAGACTATGTCACCCTCTAATTCTGAAAGACTAAATCACCTCAATTCTCTGCTTCTTTGATGCCTTACATTGTTTGGTTTTGTTTGGTTTAATATATTTCAAGAAAGTCTTTCTAAATATTTCCTATGGAGGAAGATGATGACTTTTCTTAATTTATAAATACACTGTGGCTTAAGTAAGTTGAGTGTCTTAGTTTGTTCAATATAATTTATGTAATAATGCATTTTCCTTTATAAAGTCAGTCTTTTGCCTTTTTGTTTACTAGACCATGTATTTTTTGATAGATCTGAAAATGGTGACTTCAATTATCTAAAATGTGGTAATAATTCAAGTGAGGAAAGTCTAAAAAGAGAACACTGAATAATCGGGTTTTTATCTCAGTGTCTCTTTCTTAGGTTTTCTTTTTAATTCTTCTTTATTTCCTTTGAATGTTCTTTTATGATGAAACTCCCTTCCACCTGCATTATTTTACTTTTCTCATTCTGACACTTCTTTTTCCAAGTGGGTAGCCGCTGGAAATGTGTTACTACTGTCATTGTGTAGCTCTGTTTCTCAGTTTCTAAAAAGAAGTAAGCTCCTTGAAAATTGTAGTCACCCTGCCAATTTTTTTTTTTTCTGAAAAAAAATTGTGATGGTTCAATAAGAGAATGAAATCTTTTTCCTTCCCATACCCACCCCTGCCCCTGCCTCTTTTATTCCCTTCCCTTCTTCTTTCCATGACTATCAAAATATTTAGTTATACCTAAAATGTGGCAGTAAGTTGCCATCATGCTGTAGACTTTCTTACATGGTCAAAAATAAATTAGTTTACAGCAGAACTAGACCTGGAATATAGATTGTTGTGTACAGGCAGTTTCTGTATACAAATCCTCATACACAAATAAAATACTCTTCATATAGTTGACTTTCACTAAGATGATGATCCTTTTCTATATGTTTGTGAATAAATACACCTTTTGAAAGGCCATCTATCTCCTAGAGTGATTAAAGTAATTTCCAAAATACTTATGTAGCAAGGATTTCCCATGTGTTTTGCCTTTCTCTGCAAAGGCAGTGAAGAGGCAATGTTTTCCATCCCTAGGGGTTTTAAAATCTGTGGTTAACAACTTCTGTTAGTATTTTGCCCTTATAGCATCACAACATACTCAATTTTCACTTCCGTTTTTCTCCCTCCGGAGAGTTATTCCTATGATTGAGTGAATAGCATATACTCAAATCACTTCACATCATCATTTTACTAAATGGATTTAGGCTGGATGATGTGTGTTTCTCTTCAGGAAGTCCTCCTACTTCATCTTTTGATGCAACAGAAAACTGAAACCATGTATCTGGTGTATTAGGAAATCTATAAATGTTTTAGAAGTGTGTCTATATAGAGATGCTTCACATCATAAAAGAACATAAATGTGTAGCCAGGTGTGACAGATGCCTCTTTCTCTGTTATCACAGTGTGCCAGGAAATTATTTCTGAATCACAGAGCCTCACTTCTGATCAAATTTTTATCAGTCAGATTTACTCTGTATCATATATTAACCAAACTTTACCTCAGTATAGTTTCAATGCTCCAAAATTATATGGCTTTTGTAGCAAGACTATTCGACAGTGCTACACTTTCAGTACTGTTTTTCTGAAACTCAGCTGTATTTTCGGTCTTTAATTCACTGAAATGGAGATAACTGAACATTGCCTTTGACTACATAAATATTAAAAAACAAGTAGACAGATTAATTCGAAGGTTTTGTGGCTACACAAATATTTTAAGCATCGTGAGCAACATGGTTACTCACAGAATCCCAAACAATTGTGGAAAGTGATAATCAGAATTCACAGTGAGTACACATGAAGGGTAATATTCTTTATTCCCAGTATTTTATTCTTAATGGAAAAAAAGTCAAACTGTTCATCTTTATTTCAGTGGTCAACTTACCTCATGGCAGAGGTCATACATACTCCATGCCACACAGTACTCTTCTGTTAGTGAATTTTAGGGACTAAAAGCTATAAATATCACCTTGTAATAATTCTGTTGCTTTAATTCCTGCATTGTGTTAAAAAGACATTCAGTTTGTAACAGAGCATTCTAGGCACGTTTATTTTTTCCCTAGCAATGTGATTGAAAAGGAACATCACAATATATGTATCTACTGGGATTAACATTAGTGAAGCAGATTTCCTGACATTAAAATTATTCCCCAGCTAGTGAGGAGTAAGGAAATTTAAGTGAGAATCTCTGGAGGAAAGCTTTGAAAACTAAATTGGAAAACAAATTCATTGTTTGCAGCGAAATTGCATCTGCACTTTAGCTACTGACATTTTACTTGCTCCTCAACTTGGAAGTGAAATACTTTAGAATGGCATTTTTTTCTCTCTGGTTCCTTTCAGGAAGATAATATTCAGGTTGATAAGGAAAATAGGCTTTGGGAATGTGAATGTTAGACTGATAATAGTACTTTAAAAAAAAAAAAAAAAAAGGGGGATAGAAAATCAAGAGAGAGAAGCCCAGAATATGGAACTTATTTAATTAAACTACTGTCATGGTTTCTATTTTTCACTTTTAAGAAACAAAACAGGTAACAAAATATCAAATAAAAATTATATCTGCCACAGTATAGAAACAGATGTCTAACATTTAAATGCTTCTTGATGACCTCATATTTCTAACTCTGCATGAAAACTCAGTTTCTTTAAAGTTTTCAAAATATACTGCCAGGAGGTATCTATTTATTTTGATTTTGAATCATTAAAATAATAATGAAAAAAACTTGTGTACTACTTAAAAAAAACAAAATAAAACAAAAGAAAATCCAACCAAAACTAAACAGCTCAGTCCTGACCACCAAGGTTTGTTGGTACTTATCTAATTCTGATATTTTACTCTGAGTATCAGGGGACTCTGACTGTTTCAGGTGACATTCACTTTTTATTTTGTCTTCTTGCACAAGCACATCAAAATCTAATATCAGATCTCTACATATTGGAAACAGTCAAAATTACTGAAAATTAGACAAGTGTTCAGATGATAAATTTAAATTCACCGATGTGAAGCTTTAGTAGCTGCTCAGACTTTCATATCATAGATCAGGAACATTTTTATCAAAGATCTTCCTCATTTTCTTTTTGCTTCCAGTCATTTTCCAGCTGGTCTTTCAAGGTTACATTTGTGCTCAAAGTTTCACATATGTTCAAAGCAGAAACAAGAACTACTACTTTTACCAGACAGGGTGAATCCAATAGCCAGTATATGGTTTAAATTAGAGAATTCATGAGCTCTTTCAAGTGCCTGGGACTGTGTGCGCTCTCTAATTACATTCTGGTTTTATCCCGAAGTGAGAGGCAAGCATGTACAAGCTTCCTCTTTTCCCACTAAGTATCTTGTATAGAAAATAAATGTGAGTACCCACCCCAGGCAGAAGCTCTACCTTGTTTCAAACAGAGTAAACTTCAGATGGTAGGTATAAACACTGTATTTTCAAGCATTGGTACACCCTGAAAAGAAATCACCTCACTGACTCTAACAGCTTTTCTGCAGCTGATTCAGAAGATACCATTGCATCTTGCCCACTAAATTGCTTTCCCTATAATTTCTTGGCCTTGATTGGTAGTTTGCAGTGTTCAGTACTTACTAATTCCGCAGTGTTTTCCAATTTGTTGAAATTACCTGTTTTGCAGGCAATCTTTGGATTATTATCTAGTATAAAATATCTTCACATGAGTCATGCTCTGGTCTACTGTGATATGAACAAGGTGACAGTGAAAGTAAATACATCTCACTTCCTGAGTATTTGCTATCTAATTTCTCCTCCCTCTTAACATTCAAGATTTCTATGGAAAATAAGATTCTATAAACTTATAAACAGTAAAAATTAAATATCTGATAGATAGAAGGAGAAATTGATGCATTTCACAAGTAGCTACCGGTCCTGCTGTAAAAGATTGGTGTTATATACATTTTAATATGGTCAATATGAAAATAAGTCCATCTTTACATCAGTGTAGAGAGCAAAGCCTTGTCACTTGGCTGAAAATCTTGCATGCTTTGTAAATAACTAGTATCAGAATTGTTACCCATACTCAAGAATCAAGATTTGCCATTACACGAGTCCACGTGTCTGTGCATGGAAGATATGGACCGGCTATGCATGTTGGTTTTGTATGTTTGTGTGCCGTTAGGAAACGTTTGTTTCCTTCAAATTTTTGACAAATATTTCAAAGATTTGCACAATATGAGAGAGAATATGAGAGAAAAAGTGAATTACAGGAAGCTGTGAGGCACCCAGAGCAACGAACTGTCTCATACTTGCCCAGTGTCCTCTACATTTTCCCTGGGCACTCACAGTAGGCCACTGGCAGAAGCAGGTACTGAGCTAGACAAATCTACTAAGATTTGTATTTACTATATGAGATAATAATTAAAACATTTCTACAAAACAATCCAGCACAGCAGCACATGTTATTCTTGCCCAAGGTAAGTGTAGTAGTAAAAGGTTTGCAGATGAGTTTCCCTGAAACCTTTATGCTGTATCTCTCCTTTTGAGAAGTCTAAAGAGAGAACTGTGTAAGACCAACAAAATGTTTTGGAAATTGGGGGCAGGGGGAGAGTGGGGAGAAGAGAAGAAAATAAAATTAACACATTTAATACCTGTAAAGTTAAAAAATATTTTATAAGTCATATAGGAGAAGAAACATTGTTCAGTTTTGTTCAGTGAAAGACACAAGGGAGTCAGTTTTTCAGAAAGAGAAAAAAAGCCATTGCATACATTTAAAGGTAAGTTCTGCATACAAGGCTGAAAAGACAGTGTGATTTCAATTAAAGCAGAACTCCTGGTGTGCTTCAGCAATCTATACAAACCTACCCATCACACAGATTTTTTTTGTCAGGCTTTTGCTTGTCTATTTTTGATCGAGTTTTGACTGGTTTATACACCTCTGCTTAAGGTTACTCTCTCTATCACATTTCATGAACCAATGTGATGCTTTTATTCAGCGATAAGAATAAATACACTCTCCCTCTCTTATGTTATTAGCATATTCTGGAAATATAATGAAAGAGAGAACTGTTTAGAACAGCATGAACCTCTTTCACAAAATGTAAATTATAAATCTCCATCCAATGGACTAATCACAATGCATTAAGCATCTTTTCTGATAAGCAGGAAAATTGCAGAGTGAGATTCAGATAGATACGATTAACAGAATGTAGAAAACTGGGGTAAAAAAAAAAGTATTTCTAAAAAGGCTCTAATCACAGGGTTCTAAAAGAATATCTTTTTACAGAGGATTAATTGCACTGCAAAGTACACTTTCCTGATCATCAAAATAATTCTGTTTGTTACATGTGCGGTCTGCTATTATCTTAAATAATAGGGTGTGGAAGCTATCAGAGAGGTGATGGTATATTTTATGATACTTCTGGATATAAACAGCCTATAAATGACATTTTGGGATGAAATCTTAAGAAATACAAATATTTTGTGAAATTGTTATTGATTGTAGCTATTGAAATTGCCTTAGAGCTTGACTCTCTGAAAGTTTGTTCATGCAGATGGAAGATTTTGTTCAGTCTTGTTCTTTTTAAAGAAGTATTGTCCTTTGTGTTTACATAGTTTGAATTCCTTCCCAATTAATTTAATGAAGATTACCAGTTAATTATTGAGAGCACTGTTCAGTTATTTCACTATTAATATAAATTACACTGATACAAATTATAGCATGAAATATTTGTGACTCAAAGATGGAAGGAAATTTTTCATACAACAGTTTTAGAAAGAGGGAGGAATGGCCCAGCAGCACCTGCATTGACGTATCCAAGTCCCCAGAAGATCATAAATGAATGTTATGGCTTTTTCTGGAACCAGGAATCATTTCCTCTGCAAGATGTTAGAGGATTTCATGGTATAGTTCTCACTGAGACTTCCTCCATCAAAATTTGTCTGCATTTAAATAAGTATGACCCCTGAGAACAATGTAGTATTACTTTCTTGAAGATTGCAACTTCCAATAATATTTGATGCTCAGAGGCAGCTAGAAAAGCAGTAGCTCAGACTCAAAAGCAAGCGTCCTTGAAAGTAAAGGTAAACAGATTTTGTTTAAGTCATGTATAAACTTTGAATAATGGATTAGATTAGCATGAAAATTTACCAAGCAACCAATATATAAAATTTTTTATTCTCAATAGCTTCTAAAAATTAGGGAAGAATTATGGGAACATAGTCTGACCATGGTGTGTTACATGTAGAATATAGAAGTTTTTGCACACTTTATGTCAAGCAGTCAGTGAGTAAAACGCATAAGCAAGTACTGGAATTCAGGAACTTCCCTTCAAGTTTGGTCTCTAACATAATTTTTTTGGCTGCATAATCATAGAATCATAAAATCATTAAGGCTGGAAGAGACCTCAAGGATGGACATGTCTATATCAGTATTTTAGTTTAGATCTTGAGGGAGCTTTTGAAGTGAATTGCATGATTTTCTCTGCTTACTGGAAATTACTTTAGGAATTACCTCAAAGTATACACTAAATTATTTTCCCATTGAATTAAAACAACATATGTGCTCCTATCGCTTTCAATCCACAGCACCAGAGTGGAATTAATCAGAAATAATCCTCCTTTCCCCACCACCATACCCCCAACCCAGATATGCGTATAATGTGGAAATTGAGTCCTCAGCTTGAAAGCATTTGGATCTACAAAGCCTTTTTGGGCCATATCGCTTGTTAATCCAGCCAGTGGCACACCTATTCCTTGAAAAATGGAATACTTGCTATTGTTTACTTTTTAAACTGTTCTCTCTGAAAGCAAAAGATAGATGTGGATTTGAACATGCTTTGACAGACGAGGGCCTAAATCTAGGCCTACTGCTTCTCAAGTACTCCTTTACCACTGCACCAATCTTACCATGAATATTGTCCTTACCTTTTAACGGGACCAGAGAGATAGAAAGCAGAGGGGGAACTGGATACACAGTGAGCACGCTAAACACTCCAGAAGTCCCATGCATTTTTGAGATTAGGTTCTATAAGTCTGTAGGCTAAGTCAAGATATTTTCTGTGTAAAGCTCAGAATGAATTAGAATAGACAGAGAGTTGAAAGCCAGTGTTTTTGACCCTGCTGTCATTAGCTTACCGCACCTTTGAAAAGAACATCCTTTAACCCAGGCTCCTCCTTACTCCAGCATCTTTTCAACAGCTGTCTACTTTGTGACGGTTGACACAGTCCTTTCCAGACTCCGAAGAACAGCTTTTCTTATTTTCAGGACCTGTAGATCTATATATGTTCCCTGAGCTTCTCAAGAGTCCATCAGTCCCCATGGTGGTGTGGTCTCCCAGATCATCACCACCCACTCATACCTGCAGGCACTCTAACTGCGTGGCCCAGGGAGATCTGCAGATAAAGTGCCAGAAAAAGCCAAACAAATTGTCTTCCCCTCTGCACCACTATATCCTGGTAAATAAAAATGGCATACATTAACATATGCAAAAGCAAGTCTGTCTGTTGCCACACATCCTACATCTCCACTAGCAATTTCAAGAACAGGGCCTCTCAAAATTGGACTGTAGTTATGACATTTTGACTTTGTCTTTTGTGCAAGGACTGATCTCTAAGAGACACATTTTCTTCCTTCTTGTTTTTGAATCTTCTCTGATCTTAGGGAAATGACACTCATTAATAGAATAGAATAGAATAGAATAGAATAGAATCATTAAGGTTGGAAGTGACCTCAAGGATCATCTAGTCCAACCATCCCCCCACCACCTATTACCCACTAAACCACGTCCCTAAGTACCACATCTAACCTTTCCTTAAACACCCTCAGGGATGGTGACTCCACCACCTCCCTGGGCAACCCGTTCCAATGCCCGACCACCCTTTCAGAGAAGAATTTTCTCCTCATCTCCAACCTGAACCTTCCCTGGCGCAACTTGCAGCCATTTCCCCTTGTCCTGTCACTAGTTATCTGCGAGAAGAGGCCAACCCCCAGCTCACCACAACTTCCTTTCAGGTAGTTGTAGAGGGCAATAAGGTCTGCCCTGAGCCTCCTCTTCTCCAGACTAAACAAGCCCAGTTCCTTCAGCCGCTCCTCATAAGGCCTGTGCTCCAGCCCCTTCACCATCTTCATTGCCCTTCTCTGGACACGCTCCAGGGCCTTGATGTCTTTCTTGTGGTGAGGGGCCCAAAACTGGACACAGGACTTGAGGTGTGGCCTCACCAGGGCTGAGTACAGGGGGACAATCACCTCCCTGTTCCTGCTGGCTACACTATTCCTGATACAGACCAGGATGCTGTTGGCCTTCTTGGCCACCTGGGCACACTGCCGGCTCATGTCCATAAAGGTGTACTTGGAGTCACTACACCTCTGCACCTGATCAATGTTTGGATTGCAATTTGGGCTATTATCCTCTAATTGTCAGGTAACAACTATACTGTAGTTCAGTTATGTAAGTGCTCTGAATGTCATCCTTCATGTAATCAGGTAACATATACTAATAATTTCCCCAAGCTGCAAATCTTAAGCAGTCCAATGCACTTGCAAATTGTTTCAATTTTGAATTAACAGAATTTGAATTAATTACTAGAGGGCATAATTTTCAAAAAGGAACAACGGTCCAGAAACCAGCCTATTTTTTAAAGTTATGTTGAATGCTGCAGACTATTTGATTTCTTGCAAGTCTATATTTATGGTGCTTAATATTGCATTCTTTGGTGTTCCAAGTTACAATGGAAAGCTCATTAAGTTCAGTGGGTTTTGAGTAAGACTTATTTATGTTGGCATAAATGTAGGAATCTCAAGAGTTATAAATAATGATTCTATTGATCAGCTACTGAAACCTCAAACTTGTAAAATGTTAGCAACTAGAGACATCAATGGGAATAATATCTAATAATCAGCTTAGTATTAAGTATTTCAACTGTACCACTAATTTAACTTGTGCTGTATATCAGAGTCAAATTCCAAGTTCTGCTCTGAATCAGACGGTTAGGAATTTAAAAAATGGGTTTTCTTCTTCTTTAGTTTCCGTCGTCTTTGCAACATCATCTATTTTCTTGTCTTTAAATATATTGTGTCAATGGTCTGAATATGCCACGTAGAAATATCATGGCACTGCAGCACTACATTTATAGAGCCAAGTTTCAAGAAAAGCTGTAGGGGAAACATTTAAGTTAGATACTGTGGAGAAATGTGTGTAACCAATACTTCATTTGGCTATGTGTCTCAATGTAATTTCTGTCTCATTTCTGTGGTAAACAGTAGAACTAGTAATTGTAAAAGAACCCTATATTTCATTAATATTTTATCTGGAGTTTGGTAGTCCATGGGGAGTTACATCTGCTTTTTCATACAGAGAATTTAATGAAATAAATCTTATTTATACAGAAAAATAACTCAGAACATGTGGGATAACACCCAGCTAAACTTTTAGTATTGTGCTTCTATCCATTTTTCCTTCCTTCTGCAATTAAATGTTTTTGTTTTAATTCTGTTTTTCTGAAGCAGGCTGCTAGGCCCTAGAGACTCACCCTTTCTAACTTCTGAGTTTATTCCTCCCTTCAGGGTTAGCGTTTATGTTACAGAAGGGTGCAATAAAGAAAGTAATTTTAATGACCTTATATATCAGAAAAATCAGGATTTATTTTTGTTTAATATTCTGTGAGTTTATTTTAAAATCAAATCTCAAGATACTTCATGGTCTGAACTGTTTGGAAATCTCCAGTAACTTTAGTACTAAAGTTGTAACTTCACAGTGTCATACATTTCTCTACCTTCTGAATAGCATATACTACACATAAAATAAGAGAGATGTAGTACCACTGATCTATTTTTAATGTTATTGTTATAATGTAATCTTTTACAATCAATTGTCTGAAGAGATTGTAATTAGAAATAAGTTAGAAGAGAGGCATAGTGATCTGTAAGTTGAATATCTTTAGATCTGCCAAGGTTGTGCATTGATACACTGACAAGGACAGATTTAGGGTGGGGTTTTTTATAATTTTTAGATGTTTTTTGCTACTATACAACTGCAATTGAGTTCAGAAAGAAGTAGAACTGTTCTACTAGGGTTGTTTGTAATATTATTATGGACAGCATTAAGTGATATTTCCAGACATATACTGGATTATAAAGCTCAAGTATTATAAGTTTGGACTAGACAGAAGAATTCTTAAGTTAATGGAATCAAGGTTGAACATTATAAGCTTAAACTGCTGCTAATTTCCTTTTCTGGAGTCAAAAGAAGACAATAATATCTTGTGTATTCAAAATCCAAGCTTCTGAATCATGAGGATAAAGCATCGCCTGAAGTCTGACATTTTGTGTTACAATGGGTATAGCTCTTCTGTTTTAAGATTAAAGTATCACTTCTCAAAAAATTGTGGCCTCAAATTGCTCCAGGGAAGATTTAGGTTGGATATTAGGAAAAATTCCTTCATCGTAAGAGTGGTCAGACATTGGAACTGGCTCACCAGGGAGGTGGTGGAGTCACCGTCCCTGGAGATGTTCAAAAAGCATGCAGACGTGGCACTTCGAGACATGGTCTAGTAGCCATGGTGGTGTTGGATTGACAGTTGGACTTGATGATCCTAGATGTCTTTTCCAACCTTAAAGATTCTATGATTCTATGAGTAGAATACTGAAAACAAGAATGTGTTACACTTTCCCAGGGCAGAGGCATTTCATTATAATATATTACTTTGTAGTGGTCTGATTTCTGACTTCGTGGTTTCAAACAGTAGATAAAATTATTACCTTGTTTTACAGAGTCCTTTGAGAATTACTCTTGATTTTTTAAGCAGTTCACTAAGAATTTTCTGGAAGTGGTTAATGACATTACCCAATGTAAGTTAAAATAACAAATAACTAGATGCCAGGGAGATGTGGAAGGACTTGCTAAACCATGAGCCATAAACTATTGGGCACCTGTAAAAAACATATCCATTAACAGTATGACTGATTTCACACCTGAGTCTTTTGTTATACTCGTGAACATCTATTTGGATTACTGTTTGGATAATCAGATTCATTTTACATAATGGTGGAAGACTGTCATGATGCTGTGGGTCTATACCAGAGCAACTCTTTCTTGCAGTGCTGAGATTCAGGATTTGTTTATGTTCTGTATTAATACTATTGCAAAACCTGTGTTTACACAATATTTAATGTGTTCAGGAATTAATAGTTCAACTGATCTCTGATTTTTTTGTATTCAGAGGATTTCTGTACTGTGGACATTTATTTATGGTAAAATTTTATTAGAATGACAACACTGTGCTCTATTGCCTGCTTTTTCTGTGACAAGGCAAGATTGAAACCTTCTCTGCTGCAGTTTTGTTATTTTTTTTTAAAGCAGGCAGTTGATCAAGCACCATACGTGCTTGGAATAAGAAACACAACTTCTGAAGATAGCCTCTAGAATTATATTGTTACGTATATGTGAAAGCCTGGGAGAAAAAAAAAAAGGCCAACAAACCAAACACAAACCACATTTGAAAAAGGATCACTAGACGGGCAAGTAAAACAAAACACAGTTAAATCTAATTCATCTGCTTACCTAAAGGACTGAAATTCGTGTGGAACTCTCTTAACCAATTAGTGAGAAAAGTGATTTATTGTGGCTGCTTTTATTGGCATGAGAAAACATTATATATGTTTTATAATGAAAAGCATTTACTCTCATTTGAGTACCACAAAAAAAAAAAAAAAGAAAAAAAAAACAAACCCAAACCCCCAAAAACCCAGAAACCAAATCAAAACAAAAAAACAGCACCTGAAATTCCCCAAAAAATTCCCACCCAAAGTCATGACATCTCTATTCTTAATCTTACAGATTCTACTATTGTACTTGTCAGAGAATATTGATCTTTTAAATGTGAATCACAATGTTTGATCAAATCAGAATATAATAGCAGTCATAAAAGTTAAGCTGAGGCTTAGAAAAACATATATTTTTCTAAAATAGGAGCTATAGACTCCTTAGCAATTCTAAAAATAAAACATATCTGTTTCAGATTTTAGTCTATAGACAGCTTTTTTCATGCCCATAAAATAAAGTGAATTATCTTCCTACCACTATTATTTTCTTAAATGGTTTGTCATGCTTATGGAAAAGTATTAGCTTTCCTGGTCAGCCACTTTTATGTTCTCATTTACTTGATATTATCATTGACTTTTATCCTGGAATTTTCAGATAAATTACTGTTTCTCTGTAAAACTGTCCTTATCATTACCTATATGAAGGCAAACACATCCTTGGAATAACATTGCTACTTTATTACTATACTCTAAATTACGCAATTGTTAATTTTTTCTATTATGATGATATTAACAGTGTTCACAACAGCCTATCCATCTGAGTTTGTGTTTATTTGTATTCCCATCATTGCTGAAAATAAGATTTCAAATTTGAATACAACATACAGCTATACAAATAACCAAGCAGCATTTTTGACTACTCTATCCAAAATCTAGAGAAGCAAATGTAAAGATCTTGACACTCCGTAACATAGGGTGCACTAAAGCATTTAATATCAAAATTAATAAGGAAGAAGTCTTATTATAGGAATAAGATTATTTTGCAGTTGAGGATTTACAGATTCTGAGTCCACAAAACCTAGCTAAATCATTTTCTTGCATCTTCACAAGAAGACTTGACAGCATTTCCAACATTAAATGTAAAACAGGAATCTCTAGGATTCCAACTTCCAAATTTTGCTTTATAAATTCCAGTAGTAGAAACAACAGAAAAAGTAAGAGTAACTACAAGTAGATTTCATAGTTTCAAGAAAATATTCTAAATGTAAGTAGATATGCAATAAATATAAAGCTGACATGACTGCTGCAATTCTCAGTTTAAGTTTCTTGATACCCAAAACATTGCAATAAATCTTCCAAAATTAAATAAGATGGTATAAATTATATGGGGGAGATATATATGTGTATGTATATATAAAGGCTTCAGGTAAATGAGAACTGTCATGAAGCTTTTTTTCATAGGAAGGAAATGTAAATGCATGTTGAATTGACTCATGTCATGTCAAATGGTTATGCATGATATCACTTCAACAAACTGAAAGGGAATATTTTGATTCAATGGTATAAAAATGACTAATTTCAGTCTAAAATACATAAATAAGTTTTGACATTTATAAATATTTTGGTTTTCTTTAAAAAAAATTAATGCTTAATATTTCAGTTCAGAGTGCAGGTGAAAACAGATTTGGAAATATTGAAATCAGAATGAAATGCTAATTTTTAATTATTTATATTCTACCTGAGAGGTTTTTTAGACCTGTAAAAATGAAGAGGAGCACTTGCAGACTGACATAATAAATTTTATGAATAACAAGATCATATTTGACTATATAATGTATTCTTCCCCCCTGTTCTGCATACCTCTGAGAGTAACCAGCATCTGTTCTCCCCAGGTTCAATGTCTGGTTGAAGAATGTCCTCAATTATCTTGATTTATGCAAATCTTATAATGTTTACAGGCTTGCACATTACAACAATATTCTTCCTTAAAATATTACATATTTTATCCCTAAAAATAAAGGACTATCATTGCTTCTGTAAGCAAAGTCTTGAATTTATATTGGCAGCAGAAATAGTTTTGAAAGCAACCATTGCATCTTGTAATAATTTAATTTTATCATATTCTTACAGTAATATAGAAAATGCTTTATGGTATTAAATAACTTTAAGTGTAAATATCTATGTGTTATCATACTAATAAGTCTGTAAATAATATATAATGGTTTGAAGTATACTCATTTCAATAAGGAGAAATACATTTGTATTATGTATGGAAAAGACAGCATGTGTGATCTTTTTTCTATCTCCAGAAGACATGATTCACTTCAGGCCATCCTGGAGGAGAAAACACGGTGTTGGAGCACCTTATTATTTAAAAACAATAGTATTTTTTTAACTGGTAGGCCATCTATTTCCATGTTATTAAATATTTTGGGACCAACTATTTCAGCATACTGCCAGAATGAATGATCTTAGATTTACTCTACACATTGGATCTTAGGTAGTGTCTAAGAAGAACTCTTATTCTGGTGATTCTGTACCACTTTATTTCTTTGGTATATCTACCTTTCTAGTCCAAACTGTAGCATACAGAGAAAAAATCCAGTGTCACAAAAGTTGTCCAATTGTTTCTGTATTTATGTCCTTTTGTTGCTAAATGGGAAGCTATTCACCTGGTTTAAGAGTTTCCCTTAAGCCAACTCACAGTGAAGGATTCCAGCAGTGCTCCCTGCTGAGAACTCAAGGGAAATCTGTGCTAAGAAGGCCGGAAGATCTAGAGTTGCTCAAGGAAATTTTATATGTTGAGGGATTAAGGTTCTGTGAAAAAAAAAAAAAGGCACTGGTTCAGCTTACCTGTTTAGCGACATTGAGAGTAATGAGCCTAAGTGATCTAACAGTATTTCTTCCACATACACACACTTTTAGAGACTGTTCCAATGATTAACACTGTCTCACCGCTATTGAAACATGCCTAGTAGCAAAGTTGATCCAATCTATGAATGTAATTTCCTTCACTACAATATTTTTCTGTGAACAACATGGATTATTAATGTATTTTTTTCATTTTCAGTTATTAAAATAAACCTTGAACAGTCTTTTTTCTTCTAACACAGGTAGACCAAGATTAAAATCTCGTGATCTGTATCACATTTCTCCTTCTTTCTTATCTGTTAATTTACTATTACCAAAACAGTTGCAGAAGAAAGATATCAGAAGATAACAAAGATATTAGGAACATGCAAATTTTTCTTCTCACAAACTCTTTTAAATGACAGAAATAATGTGATTTAATCCTTATAATCCATGCTGAGCTTTTGTTGTTTTGTTGTTGTTGGTGTCGGGTGGTTGGGGTTTTTTAGTGGGAGGTCAGAAGTTCTTGTAAAAACTTGAGTAGTGAAATCACCAGACCTACAAAACCTTCTTGTAGAATAACCTTTCAGAATTCTCGTATCTTAATTTGTTCAGTCTTCTTAGCTGTATCAGTATCAGTAGACCTAGCATGAGTCTGTATTTTCCAAGGTGCTGAGAACCCAAATGACGCCTTAGCTCTTAATTGATTACCTGCAACTTGTGTCCAAATGATTATCAATATGCAGAAGTTTCAGTTTAACTTCCGCAAAATTGAGTAGATCAAAATTAGTGCACTCCTCAAAATTTTCCTTATACTTCTTCAGTCAGCCAACATGACATTATTTTTGCAGGTATTATTTTCTGTGTCTTCTACATTTTGCCTTATGTTGTTTTGTCAAGACCAATTTTTTCCAGTTGTCTGATATCTTTCAATACTATACAACTTGAAGAAACTATAGATATAAATAGATTTCTACCACCTTTAAGAGAAAAATTTCTTCTTGTGCCCAACTCCATCTGCCCTCACATATTTCCCACATCTGTCTTTCACTGCATCTGCTTGATAGAATGCCAAATTGAGCAAAAGTAAAAAGTGAAAAATGAAACCTTATATGAAAATACACAGATAATTGTGCATACTATTAAAAAAAAAGGGAACTGCCTTTCACAGTTCTCCAGGTCAGTCATAAATATTAATTTTTACCAGATGTTTCCTATATATTTCACCTACATATCACTTCAGTAAGTAAAAAAGATAAAGATTTACAGTTTATGTTTCCTTCCACCTGTATGTTACCACACAAAGTGTTTGGTCCCAATCTTAGAATGAACGTAGTAAAATTAATTTTAATAGTTTATTTTTTTAAGTGGATCAGGCAAGAATATAAATATCTCTATTTTGTTGATGCTTTGTGTGAGCCAATGACAATTAGCTTACGAAATAGATGTAAACATGTGAAAAGTACAAGCCATTGACTCATTATAGGTCAGAAAATGTGGAAATACAGCTTTACATACAGGAAGCATCAGAAATCCTTCATCACAGCTTTGCAAACAAGAAGGCAAGGAAACAGTGTTATACATCAGTTTCCAAGACAAACTAGTGAAGTTATATACTGAAATATTGTTAGAATAGAATTCAGATTTCTAGTTTGACACTTTGGATTTTTGGAGCTGAGATGATTCTCTGTCTTGTGTATAACACTTACATTCTAATGGCTATTCCCTTCCACTGAACAGAGAATACAGAAAGGAATTTTTCCGTATGATTAGAACAGTCAAATAAACAACATCTTCTCCACATGTTTTCTTTGGACTTTTAAGAACTGTAGTTAATACACAGAACTTTATAGCTTTTTTTTTTTTTAATATTGAAATGTTAAATGAAAGCTATCTCACAACTTCTAAGTTATTCACTTCATAATTTCCTTTACTCCTGATTACTTCTCTTCTTGATCTCTGAAAATGCTTTTCATTCCTCTTAATAATTTACTGTTACTTCCAGCAAGGTAATTTCATTTTATCCAACTTCTTCTAAACTAATTTCCCAAAGATTTCCATTCTGTGCTTGGGGAGGAAATCTGGAGGTACTGGGATGTCAGTTGAATGTCTTCCCATCCTTGCTGCCTACATTTCACAATGTTGTAAGCTACTTCAAAACCAAAAAGCTTATGGGAGTCTGCTGCTAGAGCACCACATGAACAGGAGTCTTAAGGGTGACAGCCCACCTTCTCTGATATTTAGAGACTATACAACACCTGGCACTTAGTCCTTTAAGTATACAAGAAATTGTGACTTTCCTCTACTAGTCCTAGTCTTTTTGGAGCCATCTAGTCATAGTTCTTTAAGATAACATAAGTTGATCCTGTCGATAGCTTGTCTGAAAAATGGAAAAAAAAAGAAAAACCCAAGAGGGTGAAGAGCAGTTGTTTTGTGTATAGTTTTTTTTCTCTTCTATTTTCTGTCATTTAATAGAGGGGGAAGTAATCAAATCATTGAATTGCACGTTACTGCATATTTGTGTTACAATAAAATCTTCTTTTATGTCTGGAGCATTAAGAATGGAGAAGGAAGAAGTGGACCTTTTACTAAGTCCACAATAATAGCAGAAGTTATTTAAAAAATTAGTGTGAAATTCATTAAAATACAAATTTAAGATACTTACTGTTTAAATTGTGTTTATCTGGAGCTTGCATTGGACTCAGTTTTGTGCAATTCTATAGTTATTTACCCTCACCTGTCAAAATACCTTTTTCCTTCATATTCATAATTTAAAGAAGTACAACCTGTTCCTGTGTTTAAAACGAAACAAGTTGTCAAATATTTTTCTAGGCTGTGGTCAGATTATTCAGCATGTTGCATTATTGAACATATATTAATGGAAAGGTTTTCACTGTCAGGATGACATCTGATTGTATAAAGAAAATACTTTTCATGTGTCTTTACGTTAGGTCTAAAACCCAATTGCACAGAAAGTAAACAAATGAAATAGTGTTTACTTCTTCTGAAATATTATTTGCAGGAAAAGTAAACTAAAGGTTCTGAAATATTATTTGCAGGAAAAATAAACTAAAGGTTTAGAAATAAAATGTAGATTAAGATAAATATGAGTCCAGCTTCTTCATTTCTTTAATTATGGAATGCATAAAACCTAATAAAATTAAAATGTAAGGAGGTTTTCTTTATATGAAAAAATAATTAAATTCACTGATGTGTTGTTCATCTGAATGTGAGGCCTTATCATCTCATTATCCTTTTCAAACACATGAATAGATTTCAAATCAAATATACATTTCAACTTTTTAAACTATTAAAATTGCTAAGAAGACATAAATCATTTCAGACATGTCTTTGATGGACTTCAGTAGAAACTTAGATTCAGCAATGAACATTTGAAAACATGTAATGGCAGAGTACAAGCTGATCTTCAGCCTCTTGATTAGCATTTTTTTCTTATTTCTAAGAAAATTCAAAAAGCAAGGATAGAACAATGGGAATGGCAGTGCTTTCAGAACAGTTTAAAAATGCAAACATTAATTTCATTCAGATGAGGTCATTTGCATGCAAACTGATCAGACTGCCAGCTTATCTCATTACTGACTGAAGCCTGTGAATTTTCTCCCTTTTATAGGTGCCATTAAGTTTAATAAGATAACTGCCTTCATTGTATAGTAAATATGTGTGACCACTACATGGTTTCTTCATGATGGTGTATTGTTAATCACTATTTATGTTGTTACATACTGACACAGTCTTCTTAATTTGCGTTGTTTGAAATAAGATATGTGACAGCAAGTCGCAGCCTGGAATTTTTTTCAATTTCTTCTGAATAGTTTCCTTCCCTCCTTGTCAGTATGTTTTATTCAGATTGGACACTTAATTAATTAGCTGTAGTCCCTTTTTTCAACAATATTTAAATGACTTAAATATTTTAAGTAAAAATATTCTTTCATTCACATAGATTATATGCAGTTTTTACAATCAGACTTCTTTTCAATGCTTGAGATGCAGATTTTTTTTACATTTCCCCACATCAAAGCCATCAATTCTTGCACAAATTTCTAGTCTGATTACCAGATGCAGATGCCTTGTAGATGGCTCTTAAGCTTTGGACTTTGGGATCGCTCAGAGGCCAAACTGCACTGGAGCAGAGACTCAAGGCTTTCTGGTGGCTGTGAGATGAAGGGAAAACTAGACTCTTAGAGGAAAACCAAGCTCTACAGCTTTCCTATGCAGCGATGTCATGAATAGTAAAAGAAAATAGAATCTAGGAATGGAGGAGCCAAGCAGTCCTGATATACAGGGTTTTCAGTCTCTCAGAACCTGAAGACACATATCCTCAAGGTCCAGGCAGTGCTGAGCTTCATTCATTGTTGGCAGTGAATGGAGATTAAAAGCGCAGGAAACAGGTGCAGATTGTGGAAATTATTTACTCAGACCTCTGGATAAATGAGGATGGAAAGAAGGCATCTTTCCCTATCTCTCAGGAATCAGTGACAGGTGCCTGTTTGTGCTAGCTTTCTTTTGCAGATGACTGGTAGGGCTCTTAGTCAGGATTGTTCCAGTGCCAGGGTAGCTGCATTTCTCCAGTCAGACTGAGCCCTTCATGCTGACGGCAGCAATGTTTAAATAACTAGAGGCATTTAACCTTTCAGTTAGAATAAGGCAACATCTTCCAAGGAAGGAAGAGGTGTTTCCTACTGCATTTTGGAAGAACCTGACTATTGGATACCTAAAACTCACAACTGGGTCTAGAGTTACTGACCACTGTGGTAGAGAAGTTTAATGTTATGTTCCCTTTTCTGTGCTAATACATTTTCCTTATTTTACATATCATGTAAATACTGCCTGCTAGGAATGTCCAAGAGAAGTGGTTTATTTTTCTGAGATTCCCAGCAGATACTTGAGACAGTTTATTGAACATAAAAGATACACTTAACTGTTAGTGCCTTAGATGCTGCCATAACTACATGTTAAAAGTTTTAAAGTTCAAAAGTAAATCAAGTTGACTTTTTAGACTTATTTCTACAGAAGAAATCAAGTTATAAATGATAGTAAGGGAAGAAAAACAATAACAGAGGTCCAAGTCATCATTTATCTAAGGAAGCAGATAAATTGGAGTCAGATACAGAGTAGCAGAACTGTGGATAGGATTTCAGATTCTCAGAGATTATAATAGAGCAAGAGATATCTATTTATCTCAAGAGGATTAGCTAGTCAATTTTTTAAAATATTTTTTTTTATGGTTAGACTGATTTTTCTGGGACTTGACCTCTATGCCTCCAACTGTCCATTTTCTTACTTTTTTTCTATGTAAATTTGTACAGCTTCCCTGTGCAACAAGCTCCATTTGTAAGAAGGAATAGTTACACCTATAAGAGCACTATGAGGCTAAATATATGAAAGAACAAACAAGCATTGCAACACGTTGCATGCTGCATTTCTTATTACCATGTAAAAATATTAAAAAATCTATCTACTGCCTGTGCAACATATGTTAAATGACAGATGTTCCTCATCTGACTGTCCATAGGTAATCATTTGCCCATAGAGATATACAACATGATTTAAAAGAAAACTAGTTAGTATTCTTTACTGATTTTCTTATGATGATTCTTTTCTACCTGGCAGGTTGTAATGGGAATGGTTTCAAATACATCTTCAATTTTGCTAATAAACCTACATCTTAATAAGATACTACATGAAATGATGTTACTATGAACTGATGGAAATATATTTTTCTATTAGATTTTTATTCATTATACACTGCTCTAACATATTTGTTAATAACATAAGAGAATCCATTTCCAGAGAGTAAAATGTAATGCCAATTTTTCATCATAATAAGTTCAATTCATATTAAGTCAGACAATAAAAAAAAGGTGAAAATTATTATATTAATGTGAATAACTTCTGACTGGACACATCATGATGGATTGCAATGTAATGAATACCTGAAATGCTAAAAATCACTAACAATATCAGATGGAGTAGTCTGATATAACAGTTTTAAGATTTTCCCCTCAAGCTTATAATTAGCAGTGGTTATATCATCAAATGGTACTCTACATCAGATTTTAATGAATATTTTTACTAAAAATGTAGTCACTTTCTTAGTTGGTTTCTCCTTTGTTCTGTTAGGTATCTCTTCTAAAATCCCTTTGGTTAACATATTCAAAAATTTCTTTAAACTTACTGTTCATGTGGTGAAATATAAATTTTTCACATTTATGAATGTTCATAAGTCTTTAGAGAGCTGTTCCCTTAGGTTTACTGAATTAAAAACAATCCATTAACTTAATATCATCTATTTTAGCTAGTGATTATAAAGTGATACTTTCACTATTATTAAAAGTATGTCAAATTTCTGAATCTGATTTTTTTAATTTCCCATTCATGTTTGTTCTTTCTCTTACTGAATTGGTTGTCTTTATTTTACAAACTCTTTTCATGTGAAACCCCTCTCACAAAGTAATGCTGGTATCTGTTCTCTAAATTGTAGAAAATAAGTTCCTCTTTCTTTCACTCATTACAGAAGTGTATTTTCACATTTTTTTTCCTGCCATATGAGTGAGAGTGTTTTTTCCATGTGCCTCCTCTCCCAATCTCTGTTAAGTGTCCCTGAACACTCTTTAAAACTTCTGTCTAAAATCATGGTTTAGAATTTACTATTTCAAAATGTGAGTTTGTAAGACGCAAGAGTTAAGGCTTTTATTTCTTGTATTGAAATGTGATTTCACAGCCTAATATACGTTGTGTTTGGTTTTTTGATTTTGTTTGGGTTTTTTTTAATATAATAAATTTTCTTACTTTCATCCTGTAACTCTGGTTATGTATTCAACATTTATTCCCTGTTAAACTAAATTATGCATATTTTACAGTTTATGATTTCCTTATTATCAGGACAAATTTCACCTATCATTTGAAAATAATGTTCTCACTTCTTGTAGCAACATATATTCAGTTTAAAGAGACATTTTGGCCTCAGAATCAGCAAATATCACAGAAGATTGCCTCCTTCATAATTTTCAGATATTGCAGTGCGTTTATCCAAATACATATTTTCCTGACATTTCAGTCTATCTTATAGTTCAGAGTCTTCAATAAACACTCCATGCAAACCTGCATGATCAGCCTAAAGTGGCTACGGTTCTGGAGTGGCAGAGTGGCTTGAGGTGCAACTTACAATCAACAGAATGTCATGTGTTTGCTGACCTGCATGAATAGCCAACCTTGTGTCCTGTGACTGTGAATAAGTTCTGTATCCTAAGAGTGTATTCTTACATTTTATTTCAAGAAATTCGAATCCTTAGATCCAACAATAATCATTCCCATGTAGAAAACCAGGTATCTCTGGCAGAGCAAAGGTCATAAGCAAAGGGCCGGTTCTGGTGTGTATCGCAATCACTCCAGAGCAAAAGGTTTATGCCTCTCTTTTAATATCTCAAGTCCTGCAAGCCCTCTTAAAAGTTCAATTTTGAACTCAGATGTAAACTGGTGGGTGGGATTAGAAGACATGGAAGAAGGGCAGGGAACTGGAGCATGGAATATTTAGAGCAGAAATAGAACTGGGACCCTGCCATGTGCTTTTGAAGGACTGCATACACATCACAGCCTTACAAATACCTGGCATGTGGATCTTTTAAGTTAGTGAATTCACACTGTTTTATAGGAGAGAAAAGACTGTGATGCATGAAATAGGACTAAGTTTCATGATGAATGATGTTCTATTATCAGCAGTTATTGGTTTTGACACTATCAGTGAAGAAAACTTCTAAGGATAAGAGCGAAATGGCAAAATACTGACCTTAAATGCTCCTTCTGGGAGAACTGAAAATTAAATTTATTTTATGAAGAGAAGTTGAAATACAAAGTCTTTTATGAAGAGAATTAACAAATAACAGGTAATATCTCTGACTGAAACATCCAAATGACTGCAGATGACTGCAATGTGGAAGTGTTAAAGGCATTTACATGGAAAACAATTGTAATTAATGAATCTTTACAGTATAAAGAAAGGAAGAGGAAGGAGAATAATTAATTAAACATATACAAAATTTTGGCTGCAAAGAGAAATTTGCTTAGTGTTTATCAGCAGTCCTAAATGAGGTAGGATATCAGTTGCTATCAATCAGCTTAATCATGCATTTACTGATTCCTGACATTAGAGTGATATCTAGAACAAGAAACATCAGGGGATGTTTACACTCAGACCACTGACAGAATACTGTTAAAAAAAAATACTTGCCATGACAGAGAGGTAGGGGAAACAGGTGAGCTGCAGGTACAATTCAGAACCTTTCTGAAAGCTAAAATATAGACAGGAATATCAAGCTGCAAATAAGGGTTTAGAAGACCACTATGCAAATATCAGACATTGCTAATATCTTGTAGGACATGCTCAGGCATATACTGAAAAGAGACACCAGAGACCGTGAAAATGAAGAACAGGAGATGATTTGAGGGTACAATTCTACAGCTTCTTGTCTGTAAAAGGAATTGCAAACTGCATGTTTTCAGGATCAGTCACGTCTTGAGAAATTTGAAAATAATAATAATAAAAAAGTCAGAGACCAAAAAAGAGACTGTAAGACATATCAAAAAGGAATATTTTGTGGTTTGATGAAGAAAAAGACCAAAAAACATACTAATGATTTGGGAGTGTTTTGTAGGAGTCCTAGTGTGAAGAAGACAATCAAATATGAGTGAATATGCCAAAGATGAAAAATACAAATCTTTAAGACATGAAAACTGCAATTACAGAAACATAGGACAGATACAAATATAAGCTTTGAGCTAACATTTTCAGATGCTGATCTGATTTGTGAGGAGGAGGAGAAAACTGAAGAATCTTAAAAGTTAATAAGAATGAAAAAGCTTAGTATTTTACATCATTCTTGATAAATTATTTAAAGCAAGAAAGGGTAAACCAAACTGAATGTTTTGCAGATTAATTTTGTCTTTTGAAATCCTGAAAGGAAACAAGAACTTGAAGATTTGAAAAAATGTGACATAAAAACCACTGCAAGACATCTTGCCTCAGTGCAGTCAATAGAATATTTTATATATACCTATCTTATAAAAAGGAATAATAGGACACAATGGGTACGATTTGTAATAGCCAGCCATCTATTGTATACTGCCTACAGTAATTGACTACTGTAGATGTCAACAATTTGGACAGTTCACATATCTTTGAGTACTATTTATTAGTAATAATTTAATAAGAAAGTATGATTATAGGGGAAATTTACTTGTATAAGTCTGCAGATAATTTTTAAATTAAAAAAGTCCACTGTTACATTACAGACTCTTAGATGCCACAATGTCATTATCTATAAGAAGTGAGACATCACCACTTAACTAAATAGAAGGCAAGCCAACTATGCCCTTCTTAAAATATCAAATAATTTTAAGAATACTGAGACAATTTTTTTTTAAACAGTAGAGAAAAATGATACATTAAAAAGATCTAAGAAAGACTGCAGGAGCTCTATGGAAAGCTAAATATAGCAAAATAATGAAATGCAAACAACGTGATGCAGCAGGCCATGCAGTTATATTGACAAAACCTAGACTAGTTAATCTTTTAATTGAAGAACATTCCTCTAGTGTTTTCCCTCAGGGAAAGGGAGGGCAGAACACCGAACAAAACTAGAAAGCTCTTGATGCGAATTAGCAAAAAGGAGGGCACAATTGTGGCAGAAGATCCTCCAGAGTTTAATGACTTCTAATAGTGAAATGCTTTCAGAAAGAAGGAGCAGATTGGATGCGTGGAGCTCCTCTGTAGGGTAGATGACAGACTAGTTGAGAGCTTGCATGTCAGGATCAGAAGAGAGAAAAATGGCAAGTCCTCTACCTGGGAAGGAATAACAGCTTCCAGTGACACAGCATAAGACCGATCAGGCTGGGGAGGAGCTCTGCCAAAAAGACCCTGGGGGTTGTGGCAGACAGCAAGTCGAGTATGAGCCAGCAGCTTGTCCTGGTAGCAAAGAAGGCCAATGACATCCTGGAGTGGCTTGATTATCCTTTTTTAATGCTTAATTAGACCTCACGTATAAACTATGTCCAGGTTTTGGGATCCCTCAATACAAGAAAGATATTGACAGATTGGAGTGAGTTCAGTGAAGCCATCAAGACAGTCATGCAGTTGGAGTACCTGGCCCAGGAGGAGAAACTGAGGAACTGGGACTGGTTCAGCCTGGAGAGGAGAAGGCTTTGAGGGGTTGTAACAGTGGGTCTCCATGGAGATGGTTGAGAAAATAGAGCATTGCATGGCAATGCATGGTGGGAGGACAAGAGACAATGGACATACATGGAACAACGAAGGGTCTGGCTGGATGTGCGGAGTTATGGTTTTCCCCTCCAGCGATGGAACAGATTGCACAGAGAGGTCATCAGTCAATACCCAGCTGGATACAGTCCTGAGCAGTTTGGTCTGATCTCAGAGTTGATCCTTCTTTGAGTTTGGACTAGGGATCTCCTGAGGTCCTCTGCTGCCTGAATTATACTGTGATTGGTCTCTACATATCAACTTCATTCTGCTTCCATGTTGCTTCGCACATTATTGAGGAAGAATCCTAGGGAGAAAGTAGTAGCATTTCCAATAATCATTTAATGTAACTGGGAGGGACGAGTGAGTTTGGTTTTGTTGGTGCTCTTCTTTCTGTCAAGCCATGACTCCTGACCGAGGGAAGCATACACACACACAAGCACATACAGAGTAAACAGTTCTGTAGCGAATTAGAGAGTGATTGGTCTGTGCATGTATATTATATCTACAACCATACTGTTGAAGTATTGTAGCACAAATCCTGTAGCCATGATGAAATATTTAGCTGAAGTGATGGCACTTGGTATACATCACTGGAGTAGCAGCTATTAGTGTTATATAGTACACCATCGATGTGACAGCTTTGAGAGGATGTGTAATATATAACTAGAATAGTCCCATTTGGACATCAATATGTGGTATTTACTGGTATTAATAATGTAGTGGGTTTAGTTTCACACAACAAATAGAAATAATTTGGAATCTAAACAGCAGTGAAAATCCTGTAGTGCCACAGCAGCTTCTACTATGCAATGACTTTTGTGATAAGAAATGGCTCTCAGACTAGAATCTATGTATACTGATTATCACTACTTACTCTACTATAGCAGTAAAAAAACCCACCACCACCAAAAACCCTTATAAAATGAAACCAAATAAAAACTTAATAGGAACTGGCCAGTCATTTTATCAGCAGAACAGTGTGGTAACACAGTACGAATTACTTTGTGAATAAAAATGATCAGTGGGGGCAAAATGGACAGCTTTGAAAAAAGAAAAACCCTTTATGGTTGTAGAAATTGACATACAACATAGATGCTACTCTTTAATTATTTAAACATAAAGTCACGAAAATAAGAGACTCCAACATATACTCAAAAGCATGATAAAGAAACTAGGTTAGGGAAAAAGGATGGCAATTGTTTCTTTAAAACTACATACATATTGTAGTATCTACATTCATACTGACCTTTTTTTCTTTAACCATAACAATTTATGTTTGCTTGCCTCAATTATCACTGAAATTTTAAACTTTAAAAGGGTCTGAGTATTGGGCAGTCCAATATTAAAATAAGAGTGTCAAATTAGCACTGCATCTGAGAATTTGCACTACTCAGTTTTAACTCTGGAAAGGGGCATCAGGCTTAGAAAATCATAGAATCATAGAGTATCTCAAGCTGTAAGGGACACAAGTCCAAGTCCCTGCTCCTCACAGGACTACCTAAACCTAAATGTTCCAGAAAGACTAAGGAAATAGCTAACATCAAAGTCTAATTTGACCAAAGAAAATGTAAAGGCTTCTAGATCCCCAAAAGAAAATAGTCTTTGACTATTTAATGACAAATCTATCCTAAAATACTTCCTACGCTAGCGTTATTTCCCTCCTTAATCCATTACAAATTTGTCCTATCCTAGTGTCTACATTCTTTTTTCCATTCTTGATTTAAAACACAACTCGTAGACGTCACTGTAGAAATTAGGAGATTATAGAAACAAAAGGCAGGTAACATTTACATCAGCAGTGGCTGGGGTAGAATCCAACTGCAAGCCAAGACAATGCACAACAAGCTTACACTGACTCAGCACGTTTCCAAAGCAACTAGCCAATAGACCTTCCAGGCAGTCCTCTGCCTCAAATACCTTTTCTACGGTAATGGTGCTTCTAACTCCATCAGCTGTACCACCATCTAACACTCCACCCCACCTCAAAATACAGCCCCCCCCACCAAAAAAAAACCAACCTCACACACACACACAAAAAAAACCACAACAAAAAAACCCAACATCCAAAACAAAACCAAAAAAACCTCCTACAAACAACAGTTTCCTGATGGCCAGTAGTTTTCCCTCTCTGATTTCGTCTGTAGGGACCATCTGGAAATTGATTGTTTAGAGATTTGCACTTTTAACTTTAAACTTTGCTTTCTGATAAACTATCAGTGAAAAGTATTGGAGAAAACATGCTCAAAAAAAGAATGAAATATGACTGAAGAAAATACATTTAAAAGCTCACATGAATAATATTAGATGGTTTTGCATAATGTTTGTGAAAATTTTTTCATGTCTTTCATGCAGTTTTTTTAACCTTCAGTAATATCTAGTTAGAAAGTGTCATTTTTGAAAGACATGTATGAACATTCTTTCCACGTACTAATATGAATCTGACAAAATGTGCAGACTTAAGCATTATGTATATTTGTGCTAGCCTTGCTTGTCCTTGTACACTGGAAAAAATATATATTTCAATATTTTTAATAAAATGTAACAAAGATTCTTCAAATGAATTAGAAAAAAAGTTCATTATAAACTGTGTTTTTAAAATATTCTTTGTATTATCAGTTTGACCTGATAACAGCCATAATGATATAAATAGATAGATTCCATATATCTAGGTACACAGATCATTTTGAGTAAGTTTAGGTTAAGAACTAACCAATAATATTCTAAGAACAATTATTTCATGCAACTAGTATGACTTTTAATCCTATATATTTTTAAAAAATTCATAGCCACTGTGTTATTTTATTTCTATTTCAAGGGGATTTTTTCATTGTTTTGATTTACTTTCTTCCTTAGGAAAGAATTCTAATATGCTATACATTATACTTTAAAAAAAAATTAGTTATCCAACATACATTAAAATAGAGATACATAATTTTGACTTAAATTTGTCTCAAACACACATATATACGGTCCATAGAGAATCCAGGGAACTACAGGCCTGTCAATCTGACCTCGGTACCTGGAAAGATCTTGGAGCAGCTCATCTTGAGAGCGCTCACTGATCAGGTGCAAAATGGATGGGGAATCAGGCCCAGCCAGTATGGGTTCCTCAAGGGCAGGTCCTGCTTGACCAACCTGATCTCCTTCTATGATCAGGTGACTCACCTAGTGGATGAGGGAGAGGCAGTGGATGTCATCTACCTGGATCTTAGCAAAGCCTTTGATACAGTATCACACAACATTCTCCTAGAGAAGCTGGCAGCTCATGGCTTGGACCAGTACACTCTTCGCTGGATAGAAAACCAGTTGGAAGGACATGCCGAGAGAGTTGTGGTCAATGGTACTAAATCTAGTTGGCGGCCGGTCACTAGTGGCATTCCCCAGGGCTTGGTCTTGGGGCCGGCATTCAACATCTTTATCGATGGCCTGGATGAGGGGATAGAGTGCACCCTCAGTAAGTTTGCAGATGACACGAGGTTGGGAGGCAGTATCAGTCTGCTAGAGGGTAGGAAGCCTCTCCAGAGAGATCTGGGCAGGTTGGATTGATGGGCCGAGGCCAGCTGTATGAGGTTTAACAAGGCCAAGTGCCAGGTCCTGCACTTTGGTCGTGACAACCCCAGGCAGTGCTGGGTTGTCAGTGCTGGGTTGTCAACCCAGCCTGCCCCCAGGCTTGGGGCAGTGGCTGGAAAGCTGCCTAGCAGAGAAGGACCTGAGAGTACTGGTTGACAACATGAGCCAGCAGTGTGCCCAGGTAGCCAAGAAAGCCAACGGCATTCTGGCCTGCATCAGGAATGGCATGGCCAGCAGGAGTAGGGAAGTGATAGTCCCCCTGTACTCAGCTCTGGTGAGGCCACACCTGGAGTACTGTGTCCAGTTTTGGGCCCCTCACAACAAGAAGGACATTGAGCTGCTGAAGCATGTTCAGCGAAGGGCAACAAAACTGGTGAAGGGACTTGAAAACAAATCTTATGAGGAGTGGCTGAGGGAACTGGGCTTGTTTAGTCTGGAGAAGAGGAGGCTGAGGCGAGACCTGATAACTCTCTGCAACCACCTGAAAAGAAGTTGTAGTGAGGAGAGTGTTGGTCTCAAGTGACAGGACAAGTGGGGAATGGCCTCAAGTTGCATCGGGGAGGTTTAGGTTGGATATTAGGAAAAACTTCTTCACTGAAAGAGTAGTGAGGTGTTGGAACAGACTGCCCAGAGAGGTGGTTGAATCACCGTCCCTGGAGACATTCAAAAATCGTGTAGACGTGGCACTGCAGGACATGATCTAGTAGGCATGGTGGTGTTAGGTTGACGGTTGGACTTGATGATCTCGGAGGTCCTTTCCAACCTTAGTGATTCTATGATTCTATGATTCTATGATGATAATGTCCAATTTTGAAAATCTGTCCCATGGGCTACTTTAACATAGACATCCTTTGATTAAGGTACTTGTGTCTTTTCTGTTTATTAACAAATAAATTATTAAAGAAAGTTGTGAGTCAAAATAAAGAGTCTGGATGGGCAGACGGACCTTTCTGAAATCTTGACTTTTACACAGAGTTTCATGTATAAGCAAAAAGAAAAGCAGAAAAAAAATTATTTCTTTCATTTCAAAGAATTTGAACAGTAGTATTACTTTTTAATCTATGATTATTTATCTTAAAAATTATGTCACAACTGATAACATGACAAGTAGGAAAAAAATAAATTAAAACAGTGTGGATTTAGCCCTTTGAAATGGGTAGTTTTACTAAATTTTCCAAATTCAGAGTTTGCTCCTGAGTATTCAGCTTAGCATCCATTTGCTATTTCAGAAGGGCATAGATCTCAATCAGCCGCCACTATGAGGATGCCTGAGATCCCTCACCAAGGTTGGATCGCTGGGCAGAGGCCAACGGGATGAGGTTTAATGTGGCAAAGTGCCGGGTCCTGCACTTTGGCCACAACAACCCCAGGCAGCGCTACAGGCTGGGAGCGGGGTGGCTGGAAAGCCGTGTAGAGGAAAAGGACCTGAGAGTGCTGATTGATGCTCGCCTGGACATGAGCCGGCACTGTGCCCAGGTGGCCAAGAAGGCCAACGGCATCCTGGCCTGTATCAGGAATAGTGTAGCCAGCAGGAACAGGGAGGTGATTGTCCCCCTGTACTCAGCCCTGGTGAGGCCGCACCTTGAGTACTGTGTCCAGTTTTGGGCCCCTCACCACAAGAAAGATATCGAAGCCCTGGAGCGTGTCCAGAGAAGGGCAACGAAACTGGTGAAGGGTCTGGAGCACAGGTCTGATGAGGAGCGGCTGAAGGAACTGGGCTTGTTTAGTCTGGAGAAGAGGAGGCTCAGGGCAGACCTTATTGCCCTCTACAACTACCTGAAAGGGAGTTGTGGTGAGCTGGGGGTTGGCCTCTTCTCGCAGATAACTAGAGACAGGACAAGGGGAAATGGCTGCAAGTTGCGCCAGGGAAGGTTCAGGTTGGAGATGAGGAGAAGGTTTTTCTTGGAAAGGGTGGTCGGGCATTGGAACGGGTTGCCCAGGGAGGTGGTGGACTCACCATCCCTGAGGGTGTTTAAGGAAAGGCTAGATATGGTACTTAGGGACGTGGTTTAGTGGGTAATAGGTGGTGGGGGGATGGTTGGACTAGATGATCCTTGAGGTCACTTCCAACCTTAATGATTCTATTCTATTCTATTTGATTCTATTCTATTCTATTCTATTCTATTCTAAGTCTTAAAAAGCAAGGCACACCCATTTTTAAGGAGGTGAGCCATGCCCAATTTCTCCACAGACAGGAACATAGCTTACATGTAACCACCTCCATGTAAATACCTGAATACAAGTATCTTAATTTTGGGTAGAATCCTGGATATTTTAAGGAGTCTAATATAATATAGCAGACAACTATATACTATAAAATATAATATAATCTTCAGCCCCCTGTTCAAACCTATAAATAGTTGACATAAACAGTTAAAAAACCCTGTTACCTCCCCATTCCTTTGTTATAAAATATATTAAATTATTTCTTTCATTTAACTTTGTTGAGCTTCTCCAATTACTATGAAATTATTTTCTGATTGTATTTTCAGTGTGAAATGTATCCTGTCCCACATCTGACACTAAGATGTCTGCTCTGTGTAAATTTCACTTAAATCCTCAAAAGTTAGCACAAGTGGAATTTCTCTACTGAAGCCTATAAACACTATAAAAGTGTTATGAGAGGTTTCAGAGGAAACTGGATGCTTCCTGGTTCTGGAGCACTCTTCTCTTATAAAGAATCCACTTCAAAATCCTTCAAAGTTAATGCAAAGTTTTCCAGTGGCTTCGATCAGCATTTGCTCAAACCTTGTTTCTGATTACACTAAGAAGGTAGTATAGTAGCTGAAGAAAAAGAATAGAAGAAAAAATATTGTGCTTAATGGAATATAGCAATCACTGATACACAATTAACCGCCTATTTCAACATCATTTCCCAGCTATTTCATAGTAACAAATGGCGGCTCTATTTTTTTGAATATGTTTGGTGATTTACACAGTAATTAAATACAGTTGAACTATTGGCTAGCTAATAAATCATGAAGTACACTTGATTAACAGTTTCCTTTATGTTTTAATTATTGATGCTCATGTCTTCTGTTGTAATATGTTGCTAAAACATTTTTAATTACTGTGCAAAAATAATGTAATTTTCTTGAGAGCTTAAATGGTAAGTGCCATCAAAATAGCTCAAAATATAAGAACGCCTGCATGTTATTTTCCTGGTTACAAAATTCTAGGCTGATCTGCTCATCTGGTATCTTTTTACTTGTCTTTCCTGTTCCCATCCCTACTCTACTATCACTCTCAGATATTTGAACCACTGTACAGGTTTGACCTATCTCTCTTTCCAAATGAAGTGGTACTCTTAACATTCACAAAAACCAATTCATTTTCACTTCTGTTCAAATCATATATTGCACACAGCCCTGGTATTTGGGTCCTGTGAAAAACTGCTTTCCTTGCACCCTTTTTCCCTGCTGATCATCATTGCTTCCTTGGATAGCAGACCTACTCTCCTTTGAATGCGTTAGTCCTTCATGAATGATGACATAAAAGCCTGGCAATGCTTTAGAAGAAGAGCCCTTTATTACATATTTTCAACAACCATTAATATCTATAATAGTCAGCAGTTTTCTGATTTTCTTTTGTTAAAGGATGAATCGTGACTATATGGCAAAATAGCATGGGGTCTGCAAATATTACTACTTTCATTAATGCAGCTGAAATGCAAGGAAACAGAACAATAGATTTCATCTGTGCCTGATAGGGGAAATTTCTAGGTTTTCAAACACCTCTTATCTGCTTTCATTGAATTCATAAACACTAATTAGAGCAAAAGACTGGTGTCACGGTCACATCATATTTCCTGATTCATGCGTCTGAAAGCGAGCAAGGCTACTTATATATCAAATAATTTCCTTCATGTAAAATATCATTAGAATTATTTTTCCCACAATAAAAAAAAAGATACTGTTACTAATTACAATGACCCTAACTCTTCTGAGTGCTTCTTCATGGAGCTGTAACCCTCTGGGTTACTGAAAAACCTAAAATCTATAGTCCATACATGTTGAAAAGCATGTTGGGTGGATAGAAGGGACAGAAAGCAAGACTAGTGTTTCATGGCAGTCTAATAGACGATTCAAAATACAAATGTATATTCACAAAGTGATTTACTATCTTTTGCTCTAAGGATAGGTAGCACAAATAGGAAGAAAAGTCAGTGTTCCAAATGTACTGTCTGAACAAAAACCTGGATAGACTTTATGTTCTACACGTACTTGTACACATTGACTGTACTCCAATTAATTCCCTGTAAACCTGTATTTAGTATACTGTATCTGGGGTGTTCTTATTATGCTCAGGGCATTTTAAAGTTGCAGTGGTTTTGGAAGGCAGTATATTCTACTGTGCAGGCTCAGCTCAGACTCGTTAGGGAGAACTCTGAAGCTCCAGAGCAGACTGGAAATTTACAGAGCTGTTTTCCTCTAGTTAAACCTGAATATTTATATACAAACACTGTAAGAACATGTTCAGTGTTGTCCTTTCCTTTGAAGGAAAAAATAATTCTTTTCTGTCAGATACAGAATACAAATGCAAGATGAAACAGTAACTCTATAATATTTTATTTTAATGGAGAAATGCTGGGAGCTGGTTATTTGTGTAACAGTGCCACAGTGTTCCTACTTTACATTTCAATGTTTGAGTGATATCAAAATTGTATCAAAATTGTTTCAGAACAAACAAGATGTGTGTATATATACACACACACACACACACACAATCAAGTGATGTACGTACACCTTCTAAAATCTTTTTCCTGTTCTTTTATAGGAACTTTGAAGGGAACAGAATTTAAAAATTTGTAGATACAGCCTTGTGTATTAGAAGAGGTCAGACAGAATGCAGCCTGAAAACTTTGCCATTCTTTTATGCCTATTTAATGTTTCCCAATATGGGATGAGGGATGTGAAGCAATGATATCCTGCTGATGTTATCCTACACTTTATTGGCAGAGGCCTATTGAAATGTAAAATGAATCAAGGTCTACGTACATATATGCACATCATTTCAGACATAAAACTTTTCTAGCGCTTAGATTCTTTCTTACATATCCCATCTTTGGAAAATCGCTTGCTTCAGATACAAACTCTGTTGGGTACAGAGCAGACCTGATTTGCCAATATTAGGAGTTTTCCATCCATTCTCCAGATCTCAAGGCCCATCAGCCCACATGTCTCTTGTCAGCTGGGTCTTGTCTCTGGCTCAGTGTCCATCAGCCAGTTATCAGAGGTTCTTCAATATGTTTTTAGATTGTTTGAACATGTATCCCACTCTACACTGCACTGGTGCAGCCTCACCTCGAGTACTGTGTGCAGTTTTAGGTGCCACAGTACAAAAAGAACGTAAAACTATTGGAGAGTGTCCAAAGGAGAGCAACAAAGATGGTGAAGGGTCTAGAGGGGAAGACATATGAGGAGAGGCTGAAGTCCCTTGGTTTGTTCAGTCTAGAGAAGGCTGAGGGGAGACCTCATTGCTGCCTACAGCTTCCTCACAAAGGGGAGCGAAGGGGCAAGCTCTGATCTCCTCCCTCTGGTGACCAGTGATAGAACTTGAGGGAAAGGCAGGAAGCTGTGACCGGGGAGGTTTAAGTTGGAGGTCAGGAAAAAGTTCTTCACCAAGAGGGTGGCTGGACACTGGAACAGGCTGCCCAGGGAGGTGGTCACAGCACCGAGTTGGCTGAGTTCAAGAAGCATCTGGACGATGCTCTCAGTCATCTGCTCTGATTGGGCTGGTCCTGTGTGGAGCCAGGAGTTGGACTTGATGATCCTTATGGGTCCCTTCCAACTCCTGATATTTTATGATTCTATTTTTCTATTTAACTTTAAAGTTGCAATAAGTAGCAAAGACAGTCCTAATCATAACACAAGAATCATCACAAATGGATGAATGTCACCTCTCTCACGTTTCAACTGCAGGTGAACATGGCAGTGCAAGTACATAAAAAACCTTCTGTTGATTCATTTTGGACAGTCAGCTACCACAAGTATGTGGTCTTTTGAAAAATGTATGAAGGAGAACAAAATATGGATAGACACTTCTATTTTTCTACTTTGACAATCAAAGCCTACTTTTCTTGCTGGCGATGTAATCATCACCGTCTGCTAAGACAAGGATTCCAAGTAAGAGTGTACATTTAAGGGTGAAGTAATTAGTTGTTAATCAGCCATAGCTCATTGTAATTCTAAATACAACCATTTGTCTCATACAGAAAATTTTTGCAGTCATGAACACCTTTTATTATAGGAAAATAATTTTCTTCATTCTCAGGAAATTTGTCAAAGTGCTTCAGGCAGGAATTGAAAATATTTTTGATCTACATTGTACATTTTCATGGAGACATTTTACTTGCTGGGATACTCAGATGGTCTTCATTAAGACATAAAGCAGGATTTTCTTGTTTTCTACAAATGAATCTCTGGTACTTTTTCCTAAAATGATCTGGAGCTCTAAAGCTCTGGGGTTTCATTCTTGGATTTTTTATCATCTAACACTTATTGGCCTCTGAGAGAGACATAAATGATTACAAACCCTCATAATCACAAGCCAAGCATGGAAAATTTATGCAGCTGGGTAAAGGGTAGAGGGCCAGGAAAGAGGACATGGACCCTGCCCACAGGCAGTACAGGTCTTGCCATCTTCAGATCTGAGTTTTATCTCAGATAATGATATATACATATATACACATAATCAATTTTTTTGTTTCAAGGTTTTTTATATTTCTATTTTTATATTTATTTTAAAACTCATTTAATGCATTTAATACATCAGAAGTTATTCCCTACATATTTCTACATGAAAAATAAAAAAAAACAAAACCACAGAACCCACAAACCTTCCCCTCAAAAAAAAAAAACCCACCACAAAAACGAGCCCATATTTTTTGTTTCCTTGTGTCAGAGTATTCTGAGTGATCAAATGTATCTGGTTTAAGATGTTTAATAGTGTCCTTCATCACAGGTTTTATCTATTGTATTAGTGACAAAAAGCTTTCAAAAATGTTTTCCTGAAAGCCACATTCTGAAATCGTAACAAGTTATGTTAACACTTGAGCTGCATAGCTGTACAGAAAAAAAATAAATATGCAGATTGTATTTTGAAATTCAAGTAATACCAGAAAGCTGATATCAGCTTCCACAAAGCAACATAAACAAATGTTATTAGAATTAGTGAATCCAGTAAAGAATATCATAAATAAATATGTACTCTTACCTAATAGCTGTGTAGCTAGGTTGGCACAGTGTCATATCTGAGCCTGTTTATTCCACTAATGCCATAGATAAGAAATTTGCAACGCAGTAGACTTAGCTGTTTAGAATGCTTGTGAAATTCATTCCACATATTATGTGCTCGTATCAGTCACGATATCATATTTTTAGTGATTTCTTTTCCTCTTTTATTTGGTTAGGACTCCTGTAACTCTGAAGGAAACAAATTTCTTTGTTTTATACATAATTCTCTTGTATTTGAATATCTCATGAAAGGAAACCACAGTGGAAAAGCTTATCTAAGAACAGCTTTTCAGAGCAGCTTTGGTCCTATGCAACAATTTAAAAGAATATTTTTTATTAAAGTCATGTACTCTTGGAATTGATTTTAATTCTTCCCATGTTGGCCATTTAAGAGAGGCGACCTCTAGTCATTTCTGCCCAGAACAGAATGTAGGTACTTTCCAAACATCTTAAGCTTGCAAGCAGGTGACCAGAAGATCTTGTCCAGAAATTATATAAAAGTTCCTACTTTCCTTTTCCCAGCAGTGGTAGACAATACGACTGCCTTTGGGGCAAGAGATTGTACTAACATGCCTGGAGGCAGGTCAATGTGTAGAGACAAATGTCTGTAAAAGTCTAAATTCAAAGTATTCATGTTCTAGCAAGAATCTAGTTCAGAATGCATCAAGAGAGAGAATATAAATAAAGCAAATCTGTTACCAGATAACTTCTCTGCATCGTAAGAAATCAATAGACTGATCTTTGATGTAATTTATAGTGTATATAAAGACATCAATGTACATCCATAGCATTGTCAGTAATTTAAATCAGAATTTAAATTCCTTGTCAAGCCTCAAAATATTAGAGAAAATAGTAAAATAGATTATTAGCAAAGACTGACAACTTCACTTTATAAGCTGTTGGAACATATGGTATAAGCTCTACAAAAATCCCTTTAAAAATAACATAAAAATCTATCAAGTTAACTGATATCATTATTCTTGCAATTATCCTTCCCCTTTTTTCTCTAACATGCTCTGGGCAGGGGTGGGTGGAAAGAGAAAGGAAGTTAATAAGCACCTTCTTCAGGCTGTTGTATTCCACTTCTATTGCCTATAAAGGCAGCTGCTGTCATATAAGGTGATGGACCTTGTAACCCTGCATTGCTACAAGTCGGCATGTAGGAGAAAGATAAATATTTTAAATAGATAAGATAAATAGCCAAATATATTTTGAATATGCTTTTAATTTATAGCTAGTAGTAGCTGAACTGTTTTTTAAAACCATTACTATTCCAAACAACAATCCTTCATTTTGTGTATCTTTTTTTTGTTATAAAAATAAATTATATATATTTATATACCCCCATCAGGCATCTTGCCTTGAAAAATATAATGTAATTTAAAGCATGTCACTTCAGGAGAAGCCACATGGGAGGTATACAAAAGCAGCTAGTATTTTCCTCAAGCAGTGAAAGTACAGAGATTTTTCAATATCTCAGTTTCCCATAGCAACCCACTTGTTGACCCACTTTAAGAAGACTTTATCCATTTGTACCAGATTTTTGATTTCCAAAACTAAGCAATAAAAGAAAATAATCATTACTCAGACGTAACTGAAACATGATTCCAAAAAGGATTGACTGAATACATATAGGCACAGATCTTGTTTTTTTGTGTAAACAGTATTTTATTTACATATTTTTTCAGTAGAAAGTTGTCTGTGTATATCTATAAAAACATAATGACCATGTCAATGTCATAAAAAATTATATTGTCTTCTGTTGCTTAAGTAGTTATCATGCATGTAGTATACAATCATATATAGCTTCATCAATACTTCTAAAAACAAAAAGTAAAGATTAAATTGACAGCTCTAAATATCCTGTAACTATGTTACTATGTCAAAATATGCAACCATGAAAAAAGTTCCTTTGAACTCCTGGTCTCTTTCCATTGCAACAGACAATTGAGTCAATATACAATTGTTCAGTTTTTCCTTTGATAAAACACATCAGTTGAAAACCTATTTCTTGGCATATGGGAGAAATTTACAACTCTCACTGAACTGAAAATTGAAAAAAAAATAAATTCAAAACACCATAAGAGATGTTAGATGTTTTTTAATGGTTTTGTCACTTTCTCACCTTCCTTGCATGCATATCGTTAGAGAGAATTCCAACCTGGGGCTGAGCCTTGAGCCTTGTTCTTACTCTCGGCTGCAGAACACAGGGCACCCAATGTACATGTGCCACAACACAGGCTGGAGCTTGGTGGGCAGTGCTATACTGTCCTCCAGCCATGTCCTGGACAATGTCCCAGATATTAGGCATTACTCTTCACTGGAGGAACTTAAAGTCCTGTAGCAGAAGCAATCATATTCCTACATTGGAGTTGAGTGTGTCATCCTCAGTGGCTCTGTGTCTGTTTAAATACTTAGAAATTCACAAGTTAAACACTCCTGGAGTTTAGACTCTTTATCTGCAATAAAAACCAAGCCTTCTATTTGCATTAGTGTGTATGACTCTCCACTGGACAGAGAAAGGTTTATGGCTAATTAATCTCAGGAATTAGGTACCTCTTAAAATCGTTTATATACCCAATGAGTACCAAAGCCAATTCATACCTAAGATCAGATAAAGAAAATCATAAACAAAGGAATCAAATGCATTAGAGAAAAAAAAACACATGCACCATGAAGGCAGGATAGGAGGAATTTTTCAGTCTTAATTATCTGAAGTTAACAATACAGGTGATTTTCCAGGAACTTTGACTACTACTCTCCAACTACTTTCCTTGTCAGAATTTTCTTTATTTCCTTTACTAGGTACTTTAAAGGTTGAAAGATAGCTTTTCAGAAATCTTTTTTCAAAGTTAGGAATGTAATTGGTAAAAATGTAAAAGTACAGTCAAGGAATACATTTGTCTCCCTGTTGATTCAAAGGCAGCCCATTCATGACCTACTCTGATTGTCTTTCCAAACACTTGCCAGGACGCAAGGTCTGATAATAATGATGCTTGCTCTTTCTAATGGCAGCAGCTTTCCTTTAAGGATCCTCTTCTGATATCAGGATATCTAAAAGCTGATGGGACTTCTGGAGTTACATGTTGGATTTTTTAGAGAAGTTTTGTTGTTTGGTTGGGGATTTTGGCATTTCGGGTTTTGAGTTTTTTTAAGCTGTCACTTAATTTTGCTCTTTTTATGTTGGGATTATGATGTGTTCTGATTTCTTTCTTAATTTCTGTATAGTTATTAAATAAATAAATATTGAGATTCAGAATGCCATAGAAAATAACTAAATCAGATAGATAGCAGTACATTTTACAATGTGTTTCATTGTGTTTCACTGTGTTTCACTGTGTCTTGATATGAGGAAGACTTTTATTAAATATCTGCAACATTAAAGTTATTAGGACAAGAAATAAATTTTGGATATAAGAAGAGAATACAAAATCAGCTGCCCAAGAAGATAGGTTAGTTTCACTCCACTCATTGGCCCTTAGATATTTTAAAAAATCATTACTGGTACGTTTTGTGTGACCATGATTTTTTTTCTATTCTGTTCCATGGGAACATAATGATCGGATAAACTTACAGAGCTTGTGGGATTTGTTCCATTCCTATTATAAGTTTAAGAAACTTTTCTGAAATTCTTTCATCCTTAAATCATACTGGAAGCAGTGCATGAAATAGTTTTTTTGGATTGTCTGGTATTTGTGGTCTCAATGATCCCAGATAGCAGCTATAGTGATAAAAAGTGAATGAAGCTTTTATAAAACTCAGCACTAAAAGTTTAGTTAAGTTGGCTAAAATCCTGCAGGGTACTTGGTGTATTTCAGAAATGTTCATCTAGCTTGACTAGAGTTATAGCTGCAGATAGAGGTAATATCAGCCTTTAGAAGTGCTTGACTAAAAATATCAAATAACTGAGAATTCAGCAACAAATAAGTGCTCAGAATTCATGATATGTCTGATATAAAAGCACTCCCTACTTTCAATGGTAAGTCTACTTACAATCTGTATATGTTAATAATTAATAATAGTGTTTGAGATATCACCACTGTTCTATTTTGTTTTTAAAATCTTCCCTCCCTCAGCATTTTTCCTACTTTTCTACTGTTAAATGAGAATTTATATACTTAGTTTATGTTCTGTACTCTTCACTGATATTTATCCAAATGAGTAATTAGAGAGTTTTTTGGTTAAATTTTGGGCATATCTGGCAAATAGGATTTTCATTTCTACATCATTTATATTGGTGAAGAACCATCCAGATTTTCAAATTATTTAGACATTAATGGCAGAAATGAATATCCAAGAAAATATCCAAAGAGGTAATTTAGAAATTTTAAAGGATTTTTGTCTACATCTTTTAAATGTCTTTGAAAAACTAACCTTAAGGCATTTATGTTATTAAGTATCCAGAGACACCCAGTAACAGTGTTTTTGAAAATTCTTATAAGGCTACTAGTAGATTATAGTCATTCTCATCCTGCAAGTGTGAGGCAGACATGGCCATAAGTGAAATGGAAATACACATTTGCACCTTTTCTCCACAGTCTTATATTGGATTAAAGATTTTTTCCATCAATATAGCTGCCAAACTAAAATGAAGAGTTGCCTTTCATTAAAGAATTGTGTACACATTTGGTTCATTACAGTCTTTTTTTCAAAATGTTCTTCATTGACTTTTTTTTCATTGCAATTGCAGTTTGTCTGATTTTTCAAGCAGATCAGGAGCCTAGTATTTACCCACTAGAACAAAATGTTATGTCAAGGAAATTAATCCCCTTGATAGTTCAATTGTAAGTAAACTTGATAGTGCCATGATAGCTCTTGAAGGGGCACATTACAAATTCCAAAAGCAACTGTGCCTTAGAAATAAAAAGCTAATCTTCAGCCCAAGCCTGAGAAGAAATATTCTGTTCTCTTTGTAAATCCACATCAAAAACTCAGCCAGTAGAGTTGCAGCACATTTTCCCCAAATGGAGACACATTCTTTACACTGGTATCAGTTTAGTTTTACCTGACTTGTTAGCAATTGTACTGTCAGGTATTTTCCTTGTTTACCAATATACAACTTTATGGCTATTTAGGCTCTCGTAACCAAGAAAATGGTAAGAAATTTTCATTACTTTAACATCACATGAATTAAATGCTGCATGGTAAAGATGCAGTTTATAAATATGTTATTGACTGCAGAATTATTTTTTATGAAAATGGTAAGGAGGAAAGAAGTTTAATTTTGAAAGAAATGTTGTGTCTGCAAAAGCAGCAGTGTATCAAAGCAAAATAAAGTCTGGTAACAGGAAACAAGCTGTGGTACCATTTCTTCCTCTGGTAAAAATGGGATTTGTTGCAGACCATGGCCCTTCATAGTGCAAGTTGTGTTACAAACAAAGCTGGCTGAATACCATAAGAGAGTAATTTCCAAAAACTAGGATCATCAGGTCTTAGTACTCACACATTGTTATGGAGGAAAGCTGTTTAAAAGCATTTTATTACAATCATTTGCAAGTGGAAACTGGAGTTTCTACAATATTTTTTTCATGATAAATTTTATACATGCATACATATATATATATATGTATATTCTATGAAAATACTCTTTACATTATTTTAATTTTAATTTTTTGTCAAATTTGAACTGACCAAAACCAATTTCAACTGAGGAGAGTTGCAATGGAGTCAGTTGAGAAAAACATTGAACTGCTTCTTACTTTCACTAAAATGCCATTTGGGAATTGTATTCCAAGTACATATTCTCTTTTACAGGGCATGCTTCTTTGACTAGCGTACCTAGTGGTAGCACTGAAAATACTACAATAGTGAAAATATTCATCTTTCTGTTGTTCAGTATAATCAGTTGACTCAGAAAATTAGGCTTATAAGTAATGTCAATATTCCAAAAGAAAAATAATGCATTACTAAAGGAAAAATATAGGGTTTATTTAAAGGAGAGCATGGTAAGCCAACTCAATACATCTAGCAATTTTAGGGATTTTTTTAAAGGTTAGAGTGTTTGTAACTCCTAAGTCCTCTTTTTTGCTATTTTTAGTTCTTTTTTTTGGTATCAATTTGAAGAAAAGGACAAAGATTTCATAACATAAATTCTAAATTTCATAATTAGTTATTATCTTTCCACTCAAATATTTCCCTTTCATATTTCTCGTCAATTGAGTATTTGTCATAGGAATGCCCATATTGCACATGAGCAGTCAAGAACATCTTTCTTTTATTATCTATAATCCAGCATTCATTATCACTCTTTTACCTTTAAAATAATATGCCCTATTTAGAAATAATAGCAAGGTTATACGTTAGACATGGTCAATATAATAGACTCGCCTCCCCCCCAGAAAAAGAGAACAGTTTGCAAATACCCAAAAACTGATGTGGGTCTGAGGGCACTGTTGTGTGTGTTTCTAGAAATTGCAACTTACATGAGGAAAATAAAAAAAAAGAAAGACAATAATTTTGCTCTGCTTTTTATTCCAATTAAAAAAGTATGGGTGGAGAAGAGGAAGGATGGAGAGAAAATGTGTCACTTGAACAGATTTACTTGCAGATGTACCCATCCAGGACAGGGAAAGCTGAGTGAATGAGAATTTAATGGTTTCTTCTCTTCAGTTTCTGATTGCCATACCACCATGCAATTTTGTAAATGGAGCTTCTGAACCTTTCCCCCAGGTTCTCAGTGAAAGACACAGCAAACAGATGTGTAGGAAGGTGGGTATATTTGCAGAGTGGGGAGAAAAAGAGAGACAGAATATTTTTGTATAGTTTTATAGTTTCTAGGCCTTGCAAAATGCCATGTATCATTAAGATTTTTTAATCACTGAATTAAGAAATAACAAACAAAATGAAGATTAAAAGAAAAACTCTTTTATGAAAAGCTGCACTTTAAACATAAGTCATATTGGTGGAAAAAGAGGTTTTAAAGCAAATGAGAAACTTTACGGTTTAGTATGCATTTTTCTGGTTTTCTGCAATATTCTTTAAAGTTAATTTCAGTAGGCATAATACATGATATGAACTACTAAATTTTATAATGTAAAAAAGTGCTGAAACACTTCAGTAGCTTCTGCATGTCGTACGCAAATTACTACTTTCCAATCAATAGGCATTTTAAAATACAATTGGTATTCTGGAGCTATAATATGCAATCTGTGCTACTGATGTTATGTATTCACATCATAGATATCAGTTCTAGAGAAACAATTACAATATATGCTGCAAATGCATATTAAAACGCAAATTACATTAAGGACTATGCTTTAAAAGGAGACATAACCCACGCTTCAATTTTGCACCTGCAGTCATTTCCAGAATCAACAGTGTGGACACATAATTGCAAACCAAATGATTGCATGTAACTGTTGAGACAGTTAATTTTCAGGTTCAGTCATCCGGTTGCATATTTAAATGCTGTAATTTGTGTCAACAATTATTAATGTCTATAAGATTTCTCTTACAAAATTTATTTTGCTTTTACAAATTAGGCCTTAATATCCATGTACTTTATTGTCTTCAGGTGCATTAGTGGTTGAAGAAAAGGGGGATATTTCTAATAATATGAAAAGATTTTTTTTTTAACCCAAATACACATTTGTGGTGAAATTTCAAATTAATGTAATTTGCATTGTGTCTAGCAATCTGAAAAACCAAGAGTTTGATAGAGGAAATGTTTGGAGGCATAGAGGGTCCAAAGTGGGTTAAAACTACTTACAGGTTTTTTTCCTCCAAATTTCCAACATGTTAGAATTTTCTTAGACCCTGATGGTTGTTTTATTTAGAACCCTGTAACAGACTTGATGCTATTAGCTATTTGACT
The DNA here is from genome assembly GCA_013399095.1 of Psophia crepitans. Taxonomy (NCBI): domain Eukaryota; kingdom Metazoa; phylum Chordata; class Aves; order Gruiformes; family Psophiidae; genus Psophia; species Psophia crepitans. Next base: position 242,930 of record VWZZ01005980.1, read on the forward strand.
GTGAGAATTTTGTTCCCACAGACCAGCTGCTTTCTGATGAATAAAGGTGCTCCTTTCTGTACTGGATTAAAAAAAAACAAAACCCACCTGTCCCATCAACAGGCATTCTCTGCCATCTCCCGATGTAAGATAGTTTGGTCAGGCACTGACACAAGATCTCAGAATACTACCTTAAATTCAATGGAAGGTTTAGACAAAATATTCTGGAGCTTAATGCAATACTATTTTTTTTAAGTGAAACTTGGATCTCAGAAGAATTCCAGCCACAGTCATGTTACCTGAGCTTTGATATGCCTCATACAATCTTTCTTACATACTTGTAAAGCTCATATTTGTGAGCATGAATGAACACTCAGTGAGCCCACCATACTCACATTTTTAGCCATCAACGGATGTATTAACTACATTTGGAAACAGATGGGCTAATCTGAATGCAGTTTTGATTGGTCTTCCATAGGACCAAACCACAGACTACTTATTCAAATGAAATACATTACCTTTAACAAGAATATTTGACTTTGTGTTTGCTAGTTGTTAGTAGCTACCAAGCCATAGCTCAGCTATAGAAATATGAACATGAAACCTTTAGGAGAAACACTAAAGAAATATTTCTCCTAAATCCTGGTTCTGCAGTACACAGAGGGATGGTAGCTGGCCACACCTCGATGGTACACCTCCTAAAATAGATCTTTATGTCTTAAATCCCTTATTATATGTATGCTACAGTTTTCTGTTTTGAGCCACAGAAATAGCTGATTTTCTGGGTATTCAAAATGTTTTGTTTGTCTCAAATTAAAAAAAAACCAAAACAACCTCCCCCCCCCCCCAGTAACACCACACCACTG
>VWZZ01005980.1:243875-261125 GCA_013399095.1 Psophia crepitans
CCCCCCATATAAACTCCCTACTCTGTTATTCTTGTCCTCAGATCAGAATTTGAACCTGGGGATGAGAATTAGCAAAGTACTGTCAGCACAGATTAGCTGAGGTCCCATACATGCAGATCACGTACATCATAAGCAAGGTGCAATAATTAGAGAACTGTACATGGCTATGGAGTTTGCCTATTCTCCAGTACGAAAAGAATTTGAAAGGGGTTAGGAAAAATGATGGCTGAATTATTATCATCACTCAGGGTAGGATTTAGCTCACTGACTAGGGCACCAATGGATATCCAGTTATTGACAATATTGTCAATGTTGCGAATAGATTCTCAGAAGCTGTTTAGCTGATCAGCCACCCAAACACAAGACGGAGTTTCCCAGAGGCATCTGCTCTCGTTGTAAACACTGTGAAATATACTCTTAGGTTTCACTTACCTCTTCATTTCAGAAGGATGAGTGTCTCTGTCAGTTTTATGTTATGTCTTTTAGCCCCATGAGCATGCATCAGATGTCGCAAAGTGTCAAAAATGGCATTAAACACTTATACATTGGAATCCAACCGTAAACTTCTATGTTGCAGAGGACTGAACTGCTCTTTAACTTCCACCGGCTACATTGAACAAGCACGTGGGTCAGTTCCCTGCATGAAGGCACCTTGTGTCATTTTAGATGCTCTAAGGTGTCTGAGATATCCTCATTGATGCAAATACAATGCAGAACCTATAGGAGAGCAGAATCCTACTGGCATGGTGGATGGAATATAATGTGCAAATGAGTTGATCTTTAGTTCATATCTGAATACCTCCATAGAGACACCTTCATGTGCAAACAGAATCTCACTCTCAGTTTCATGGGCTTTTTGAAGTGCACTTTTTATTTTTTTAATATGTGAATTTGTATGGAATTTCTGTAACTGAGGTGAAAGCAGCAGTGCTTATAGAGACACCTGAAAAGGAGAAGGGCAGCCTGGTGAATATAAAGGTCTGGATCTTTACCTGATGTAGATACATGTAGCTCTGGTGCCTTCAATAGAGGTACATTAATTTACATCATCTGAGGAGCTGGCTGAGCTACACAGCATAAGCACTCAGTGTTGTCTGGGGTCTGTATTCTGTGATGCTAACAAGGCAACCTGTCATATGGCAAAACCATTTATCCTTAAAACTCAAGAGAGAACAAACGGTTTTAAATTGTCTTTCACTTAACTATTTAACGGTATTTGGATACAAAGACATATTTATTTAATATTTCATTACTTTAAAATACACTATTTCTTGGAAATTCCTGCCTCAAAATTATTTGAAACTAGCTACGTCTTAAAAAAAGACAAATTCAATAGGTAGTGATTTTAGTTATCAAAATACTGGTTTTTAGAAAGCAACATGTTTATGTCTTGCTATTTAAGAGATAATAAAATAGCTAATTTTGTAATTAGGTGTTGCTGACTTTCTAATAGTTATAAGCAATATCTTGATAACTGCCTATAATTATAACAGCATTTACTGTTTATATTATAGCTGTTTGTTCAGCTTTCAATTACTTAAAAAGCAACCTCAGTAAAAATTAATTCATAAAAGATCTGAAGTGAATCCATTTGCTTCTTTTGTGATGACTTCTTTATAAGCCCGTGAACACATTATTTGCTTGTTTTCTTTATGGAACATTTATGAGTACAAAAAAAAAAAAAAAAAAAGCAGTTTTTGATTTATTATTGTAGGTTTACTTTGTTTTCATATACACTTGTGCAGGTATGAGAAATAACTGTCTGAGATGGATTCATATTTTTCTTCAAAAGAAAAGGCTTATATTTTCTGTACTCTTTGTGAAGAAAGGTTTTGTGTGCTTGACAAAGCCACTGAGTATGGTTCAGACTAGTGACCTGAATCATTAAACGCTGTCAAAAAGGAGCAATATTGTTCTAGTGACATCAATCAAATGGTAATACCCTTTGACATTATTCCTAAAGGACTCTGAAAACTATAGCACAGACCTTTGGGAAGTTTTATTGTTGTACATGAAATACTGAGCAGAATTTTTAGGTCAGCAAAGGGATTACATGATACACCATCAACATCAATCTTATTTTAATAATATAATACTTTATATTTATATTTGTATATATAAAAGCGTTGTGGATTAGAATTCCATTGTTTCACGTAGAAGTTGGATGGGATTATATAACAAAATCTCGCAATTTGGGTCCATGCTCTGGAATCAGACAACACCAAAGTATTAGGCTGTAGTTTAACCCTCATAGTGAAGCTCAGTAATAAACATCATTAAAGGCTTCTAACCCAAAGTACTACGTCCAGGACAGGATTAGTGAAGCTCAGTAATAAACATCATTAAAGGCTTCTAACCCAAAGTACTACGTCCAGGACAGGATTACTTTTAATCTATAATTAATAAAAATATTAAATACATTCCAAAAACATGCTCTGATTTTTGCTCAGTGCAAAAGACTTACTTGGTACCACTCATACAAAGTCAGAGATAGCAATAAAGACATCTTCCAACTTGGGACTGAGTGCTCCCTCAGCAAGTTTGGCAATGACACCAAGCTGTGTGGTGCAGTCAACACACTGGAGGGAAGGTATGCCATCAGGAGGGACCTCGACAGGCTTGAGAGGTGGGCCTGTGCGAACTGCATGAAGTTCAACAAGGCCAGTGCAAGGTCCTACATGTGGGCTGGTGCAACCCCAAGCACAACTACAGGCTGGGTGGAGAATGGATTGAGAGCAGCCTTGAGGAGAAGGACTTGGGGGTGCTGGTTGACGAAAAGCTCAGCATGAGCCAGCAGTGTGAGCTGGCAGCCCAGAAAGCCAACCGTGTCCTGGGCTGCATCAGAAATCATGTGGCCAGCAGGTTGAGGGAGGTGATTCTCATCCTCTTCTCTGCTGTCGTGAGACCCCAGTGAAAGGACAAGGGGCAATGGCTTTAAACTGTAAGAAAGCATCTTCATATTAGATGTTAGGAAGAAATTCTTTGCTGTAAAGGTGGTGAGGCACTGGAACGGGTTGCCCAGAGAAGCTGTGGATGCCCCATCCCTGGAAGTGTTCAAGGCCAAGTTGGACAGGGCTTTGGGCAACCTGGTCTCATGGAGGGTATCCCTGCCCATGGCAGGGGGATTGGAACTAGATGATCTTTGAGGTCCTTTCCAACCCAAACCATTCTATGATTCTGTGACAACTTTTCCAACGTTTCTAACTCTCTAACTTCATCCAGTGCTGAGGTAGCTTCTAGCTAATTTATACTAGCTGAAGGGCCACTTAGACCTTGCCTTTCTTCACTATTCCTGCATTTGTTCCAGAAATAACTAGAAGCAGCATGTCAGGAAAAAGGCTAAAGCCGAGCATGAGCTCAACCTGGCCACAGTAGTAAAAGACAACAAAAAAATGTTTCTACAAATATATTATCAGTAAGAGGAGGGTCAAGGGGAATATCCATCTTACTGGATGTGGTGGGGAACTTGACTACTGAGGATAAGGGAAAGGCTGAGATTCTCAACGCAGCCTTTGCATCTGTCTTCAATAATCAGACCAGTTTCCCTCGGGATACTCAGCCTCCTGACCTGCAAGTCTGGGACAGGGAGCAGAATAAACCCACCCTCTTCAATATCTTTGTTAATGATTTGGATGAGGGAATTGAGTGTACCCTCAGTAAGTTTGCAGACAACACCAAGCTGGGAAATGTCAATCTGCCAGAGGGTAGGATGGCTCTGCAGAAGGACCTGGACAGGTTGGGTCGACGGGCAGAGGCCAAAGTTGAGGTTCAATGTGGCAAAGTGCCGGGGCCTGAACTTTGGCCACAACAGCCATAGGTAGCACTACAGGCTGGGGGTGGGGTGGCTGGAAAGCTGTGCAGAGGAAAAGGACCTGGGGGTGTTGGTTGACGCTTGCCTGGACATGAGCCGGCACTGTGCCCAGGTGGCCAAGAAGGCCAACAGCATCCTGGCCTGTATCGGGAATAGTGTAGCCAGCAGGACCAGGGAGGTGATTGTCCCCCTGTACTCAGCCCTGGTGAGGCCGCACCTCGAGTACTGTGTCCAGTTTTGGGCCCCTCACTACAAGAAAGACATTGAGGCCCTGGAGTGTGTCCAGAGAAGGGCAACAAAACTGGTGAAGGGGCTGGAGCACAGGTCTGATGAGGAGTGGCTGAGGGAACTGGGCTTGTTTAGTCTAGAGAAAAGAATGCTCAGGGGAGACCTTATTGCCCTCTACAACTACCTGAAAGGGAGTTGTGGTGAGCTGGGGGTCAGCCTCTTCTCACAGATAACTAGTGACAGGACAAGGGGGAATGGCTGCAAGTTATGCCAGGGGAGGTTCAGGTTGGAGACGAGGAGAAATTTCTTCTCGGAAAGGGTGGTCGGGCATTGGAACGGGTTGCCCAGGGAGGTGGTGGAGTCACCATCCCTGGATGTGTTTAAAGAAAGGTTGGATGTAGTACTGAAGGACATGTTTTAGTGGGTAATAGGTGGTGGGAGGACGGTTGGACTAGATGATCCTTGAGGTGTCTTCCAACCTTAATGATTCTATGATTCTGTGAAAAAGGTTCAGTACCATCTTTACAGCCCTAGAGAGATCCCTTTGCATTCTAGGAAGGCCTAGCACTCCCTACAGGCATTTTCCTGATGCTTTATCACTTAATTTAAGCAAGTGGATGAGGAGCTAAACCCTGTACATTTTTTATATGAGAATAACTTCAAATTATGAAACAGTTTTATCAATAAGTTCATAAATATTCCAGCTCTCCAAATATATTTTTTGGCTATGATTTGCCATGTATTTTTCTTGTAGATGGAATATAACTTACATTTATGACACCTATCTATACATTTAATTGGAAACCTAGCTCCCACAGAAAATGATGTGTCATGAGATAGTTCATGTTATTTTCTATTTTAAGTGGAGTATAACATTCACTTTCCTTTACATAGACAGAAAAAATCTAAAAGTACCCCACTTTTCCCATACTGGAGTTCCATTGTTAGTGGAATAATGAAAAGAGGCTGGTGTCCTGAAGACTGCTGGCAAAGAGAAACACATAGGATGGGATTATAAAATGACCATGAAAGCATATAACATCACCATCTGAACAAATTTTAGTTCTTTCTTAATTGAATCTATTAATTATAGATTTATTCTATTAACTCAATCAGGTTGAGGGGGTTTAGGAATGATTTATGTAGCCAGGGTTTGAATAAAAAACCCAAGGTCTAGTGCTAAACAGTGTATTAGAAGTAAACAGGACTAGGATTTTGTGTCATTTTATACCACATTTGCAATAAGTTGCAGAAATGCAAGCAACTATACAAGAGTAATTAAAATATATTTAAAAAAGAAAATAAGAAAGAAGCCCCAAATATCTGTAATGGGAGTCAGTTACTGTTTAATAAGTAATTACTTTAAAATAAAATAGTTTTCATGATCAAAATGTCTACCTACAGGCTTTCCAGAAATTCCTTCTTTCTTCACTGCAGCCGAAGCCACATGCACAGCAATAAAATAAAAGTAAATGTAGCTCCCTATGAAAGTTTACAAAAAAAAATTACAATGTCTATAAAATGCATTCTTGTCCATAATAAATGGTCTTTTATTAATGGAATAATGTGAATTCTGATTCATGACTAAAGAGCTCAACAGAAGTTACAGATTTGTTGTATCTGAAATTTTATAGTAAAGAATAATTCTTGAGAACTCATATTTTAAAAATGAATAGCAGCACACAAAATGAATGGCAGTATACAGTTAGCCCCAGGTGTCTGGCATTGCCATTCAGTGATAATTATGTAAGTATTCACTAGGTATTTTGTTTTCCATTTGTCTGTGCTTTTTTCTTTTGTGTGTGTGTGTGTGTGTGTCTGTGTGATACTAGTTTATTAGTGTGAGTATGGTAGCTCTGGGAAGAGTCATCTTAAAAAAAAGGCTATGAGTCAAGTCTTTTTTATGTGCTTTCATAAAAGAAGGTGAAATAGCTTTGGAGACTATTCTTTACCTTGGTATGAACATGAATAATTACCATTAACTATTCTGGCAGTGTGGTATATGCACAGAATGGGGAAAGGACCTTTTCTGATGACTTTTAAAAAAAAAGCAAGCAGGTGATTGTTTGTCTACTCCTTGGAACAGTAACTACCTAGGCTGGATGAACTCTGACATAAATCAATACAGTAACATTTGTAAACAGATTAAAACCAAGAAATGTTCTGAATTTTTTCAATAAAAGCTTGAATAAGCTCATTGTACTTTGAGTCCTATAAAATAATTATATAGTTGTATATTATTCTGATTAGCCAAAATAACTTATTGAGAAATCATCTTTTAACTGTATGTTTATAAGAATAGATCACAAGTAACATTGAGTGAAAAAACCTGTTTTACTAAATGATGTCAAAGTACATTAAAATTGAGAGGAGAGAATTCAATGATATTGAAAGAAATATCCCTTTTTCTACCCTCACAACCAAGTTTGGCCATTGCCTGAAAGACAACTTGTGCAATCCTTGGTAAAATGTTACTTTCAATCAATGTAAATTATGTCATGTTTTAATTTTTGCTTTCAAGAAGTTTACCATTTGAATTATAATTTTGGAAATATGTACCTATGTCCTATTTTTCCCTATTTGGATATAAAATCTGTCAATTTCATCAAATGGTTGGAATCCAAGGAATAACAGCTGGTTTTACATTAAATTTATTTATATTAAATGAAAACTTCTACCTTTACTAACTGTCCTATGCTTTTCAGTTCAGCTGTCATGACTCAGATCTCTAACTTGAATTCATATGCTTGTTTTGGTTTTTAGCGCCATCTGGGTTTTCTTGGTACTATGTCTATATGTGCAGGAGTAAACTGACTTATTAATTTCTAAAGTCACCCCAGGTCTGCTCTACAATGAAATGGTAAAAAATCATGAATAGTCAAAAACTGCTACAACTCTGCCTGTTTGTTTCAGTTGACACTTCTTTTTTTCCTGAGGTAGTCCAGCATTAACCATCTAGGAAATGTTATAAAAGAAGGAACATGCCTTACAGGTGTGTTTCAAAATAAGTATCCATCAGACTGTTCCCTGAACGTTGCAATTTGCTGTTCAAATGTTTTAAGGCTGTCTGTGAAAATAAAGATAATCTTCACTGAATTATAATATTTACAATGAAAAAATATTCATTTGAATATCCTTAGGATAATAATATTAATAAAAGCATATGTCTGAAATCAGCAAGTTGTCTGCTTAGTTTGTTTCCTTTCTTGATCTCTGAAAGGATTCATGTTACTTTCCATTTGTGCCCTGAGGGTTTCCTGATAACAAATAAGACAAGTCCGGTTGATCATGAATTGTGTCCAAAAGGTTGTGGAGAGGTAGCTGTAATCCATTTGCAGGAATGTCATGAAATGTTGCCACTGGTTGTGTAATGAATTTCCATTTATGTCACTAATGGTAGTGATAATCTAACAAGGGAAGAAGCTCCTTTTTTCTCTGAAATCATTTTTATATGAAAAAAAAAGAGAACGAAATGCTGCCATCAAGAAAAAGAAACAATGAGAAATTTTACTTAATGTAAACGTGGAACTTTATTAACTTACACACTGGAGTTTTAACATTGCAATGGGGGAGTGTGCAATTATATGGGAATTATGGAGAAAAGTTAAAACTGGGTAAATTTTAATTGGAATAAACTATTTAAACTACCTAACAATAGGTCAAAATTAACATATTTTGTACCTCGGGAAAGGCAAGTTAACATGCATGGCATTTTGGAAGAAGTCCCAACTTGACAGGTAGTAAACCATAGACTAAATTCATGAAGAAAAGAAAAGCCCTTCTAGAATTGTATGTTTTACAATGTAAATTTATTCTGGATCACCTATTAAGCTTCTTCATTGACAACCTGTATAAAAAAAAAAAAAACCCAACAAAAAACCCAACAATAAAATAACCCACCAGCTCATAAACAGTCTTTTAGGATCCTAATCCTTTTGCATTATTCAGATAAAACTTCCCTTGACCTCAGTGTCTGGGAGTATAATCAATAAAATACTCCCTGCCTGATCTATTTATGTTGCTGTATGGTAGCAAAACATACAGTTGAACAGAACATTATTTCTCTTGCAAAACAAACAATAGAAAGTTACTCCTTACAGCTATGGACATGTGAGCATCACTGTGAAAATAATTATATATAAAGGTTGGCTTCAAACAGACTCTACACTACCACAGACAGTGGTTCACTGTGGGCTTGTCCTAAAACCATTTGTCACAGTTTTTAAACACATTCCCTAATCTTGATGGCGAAGTCTCCGTCAAATTGCCTATGCCAGGAATCAGCTCTACATTAAAAAATTTTGTGTAATGTAGAGCAGCTTTATGATCTGTTATCCAGGTAGCTTTGAAGTATCTCCAAGCACAACTACAGGCTGAGTGAAGAATGGATTGAGAGCAACCCTGAGGAGAAGGACTTGGGGGTGCTGGTTGATGGAAAAACTCAACAGGAGCTGGCAGTGTGCTAACAGCCCAGAAAGCCAACCGTGTCCTGGGCTGCATCAAAAACAGTGTGGCCAGCAGGTTGAGGGAGGTGGTTCTGCCCCTCTTCTCTGCTCTTGTGAAACCCCACCTGGAGTACTGCATCCAGCTCTGGGGTCCCCAGGACATGAAAGTCATGGTGCTGCTGGAGCAAGTCCAGAGGAGGGCCACAAAGCTGATCAGAGGGCTGGAGCACCTCTCCTACGAGGACGGGTTGAGGGAGTTGGGCTTGTTCAGCCTAGAGAAGAGAAGGCTCTAGGGAGACCTTAGAGCAGCCTTCCATTACCATCATAACTCTATGATTCTATGAATAAGTAAAAGAGGCTAGAAGAAGTTTCCCAATTAAGGTACTCTGAATAAGACAGATCAGACAATCCAGGATTTGGGACTGAAGCAGTCTTACTGTAGATCACAAACTAGGTTCAGAGGCTGTAACAACTTCTGTATACCGTAATGTAATGTAACGTAATTAAAATCTTCATTTCATCAGAGTTTAAATTTGATAGTGCATTCCCATTTAACAGAGTAATTCCATGTATTTCAGGTAGAATACTTCTGGTCATGATTACTATACAGGTATTTTTCTGTTACAGTCTTTTCGATATGAACCTCTTTTTAGAACATTTCTAGTTAGCTTTGTATCAGATCAATCATGAGATGACTGGCACTCACAAGGAAAGAACACGAAACAATTATTTTAATCAATTTAAACAAAAAGTGCAGTAACAGAGTCCTGTAGAGATGAAGATAAATCACAAAGAGACAGACATTATCTGTATGAATAGAGAAAGTACAAGATCCAAAGGGGAATAAACCTTGTAGATAGACTGAGAAGTGTAGGCAAGAGATAGCATAAGAAGAATTTTAAGAAAGAGAGGTAAATGGGCGTGGCAGGCTAAGAGCCACTCACCCACTCCTCCTCTTCAATGGAGCAGGGGGAAAAAATACTATGAGAAAGCTGATGGATCCAGATGAAGGCAGGGAGATTGCTTATCAAGTACTATCATGGGCAAAAGAGACTCAGCTTAGGGAAAATTAACTTAATTTATTGCCTAAAAAAATAGATTTTGGTAGTGAGAAACAAGAGCAAAAACCTTAAAATGACACTTTCCTCTCCCCCCCGCCCCGTCACAGGTACAGTGCTCAACTTCATAGAATCACAGAATGGTTTGGATTGGAAGAGACCTCAAAGATCATCTAGTTCCAACCCCCCTGCCATGGACAGGGACACCCTCCATGAGACCAGGTTGCCCAAAGCCCTGTCCAACTTGGCCTTGAACACTGCCAGGGAGGGGACATCAACAGCTTCTCTGGGCAAATCCGTTCCAGTGCCTCAGCACCCTCACAGGAAAGAATTTCTTCCTAACATCTAATATGAAGATGCTGTCTTGCAGTTTAAAGGTATTACCCTTTGTCCTATCACTACACTCCCTGATACACAGCCCCTCTCCAGATTTCTTGTAGGCCCATGTTTAGCTACTGCAAGGCTGCTTTAAGGTCTCTTCTCACAGAGATTGCTCCGCAGCCCCTGCTGCCCAGTGCCTGGGCACCTGCACCCAATGCAACATGTAGTAAAATTTGAACAACTGTAAAAATTACGAGACTGAGAAAGACATAGTACTGAAGCTTACAGGGAGATTTAAAACAGAAAATAACAAGTCCTCGTAAGGGAATTTTCTGATACGTGTAATAAAAAGGAAAACAGCAATAAATGTTTTACATAGGAGACAAACAAGGTAATTGAAGGCTAATAAGTGCTTGTGGCAGTTTTTAAATCAATTAAAAATGCATCTTTAGGTGCCATGAAATGAATGCATTTCTTCATTAGCGCAGATAGAAATAAATGTCATAAATATGATGAAGACTAAATAAAGGAGAAAGAAAATATTCTAACCAGGCAAATCAATACATTCATTTTGAGTTCTGTAAAGCCCTCTTGGTTTCCACACTAACTGGCTCAATCTGTTTGTTTTCTTTATTCTTGAGAGAAATTGCATGTATTAGCAGCAGATAAATAATTAGGACATATTCCCTGGTATATTTTGTAATTATAATAGTTGTGAGAATGAGAGAAATAGAAAACATCCCTTTATTGCAAAACTGATAGGAGTATTTAGTTTCCATGCCTATGGATGAAAAAAAAATCAATAAAATTAGGAATACTAGGTGAAATTGTTTTGGACTTACACTACTCCTGATTTGTGAAAAATTAATCTAAGACTTGAAATGTTTCTATCTTTTCTGCAGAAAATAACCCTCTATGGAGTTCTCAGAACTTTCTCTGACTGGCAGCTTCTGGAGAGCAGACAGGCCTGGCTGGGGCCGCAGTAGGAGCCGTTGTGGCAGCCACCTTTCTATCTTTTAGGCCAGATTGTTCCGTTAGACTCACCTCGTCACTTTCTTATTGATCATATACAATTCTAATCTAATTCTGTACTTCTATCTAAATATGAGTATTGTTGATCGTTCTGAATCCTGAATTTTTTAATCAAATTACATTCCATTAAGTTGTCTGGATTTTCTGGTAAATAAACTGGTAAAGCCAGTTTGTTTAACATTATTGCCCCACCCAGCCCCCAGCAAAATTTTTGGAATAAATTTAACACAAAAGAAAATCTTTATTTTCGTTTTCTTAGTAACTGTCATGTATTGGCTTTGGGGAAACAGTTTTCCAAATAACTAAGAATAAAACCTAGTATATTTTGTTGTTTCTAGATAATAGGTAATCATTGTCCAAGTCTGCAGAGTTTACATCAGCCATTTAGGATTTAACATTTTCCTTGAGCTATAGCTTGCCACAGACTGTCTATTAGGAATGATGAAATATAGCAAAACAAAAAAACCCAAACCCCAGATTTTCTTTTGCCATTTCTGCACTACAAAATCAACCTTAAGTTGTATTGTAAGGTCTGCCATATGACAGGATATATAGAGACATCCACTATTGGCTCTGGAGGAAAAAGCTTAAGGAAAGTAGTAGCCTTATGTCTAAAGTGAATTTTCCACCTAAACAAGTTCAGAAAAAGACTCCATTCTTCTTGTAAATCTGACTTGATAGGAATCACAGAGTGTAACTTCAGGTTTTACATGCTGTTGGTTAGGCAATTTCCATCAACAAAGCATATGCTTTGGAAGAAAAAGGTAGGTTTTCCACAGGAATAGATTTTTGTTATGATCAGCAGTGATTCATTCTTGAAGCATGGCTTCTCTCCCATCTCTATTGTTCCTCAGGTTTCTGTCAGAATAAAGTCATTTCAAACCTCACAGCAGAAATTGAATAAGAGATGGTGTAAGCAGAATGTTTTTGCTCAGTATATCCTCAAATATTTTGTAGCTGGTAACAGTGATTTCTAGTTTTGCAAGTAACTTATTTTAGGTATTTAAAATGTCTAAATATATGGCATATTACTAACAAGAGATGCTTAGAATACAGATCTTTATAACTACAGTGCTTAGCTGTCTTCTTCTCAATATGCTTGGAAGACCATCTAAAACATGGTACAATTTGATCTGAGGTCAAATTCAGCTTATGCATCATTTTTACATCTCTCTCTGCCTTTTTCCCATGAGTAAGGGGAAATAACTGCCCAATTGATACTTCCACCTGCATTTTTTCCAAGACTGACAGAAAATCAAGCTGCCAGTGGGAAAATAGGGTTTTTCTGCCAAGGGGTTAGCAGGCAGTTACTGAGAAAGACATGTACAGCAACTGTCACCAGGATGGCCTTTCTCAGCACATGGAGCAATGACAGCCAAGAAAAGTGTCCTGAATTAGAATTGAGGGCATGGGTTATTTATTTAGAGGTGAGATTCCGGTGTGAAGACTATGCAGGCCCTCTATAGGTTATTAATTAATTACTGTAAGCTCATTCTCAAGGGTGGCTTTTTCATACTCTATTCTAAGAGCATATAATTTCTGCATGGATGCACTCAAAATAAATTCTAAAAGCAATATGATCCATGCTTCCCTAGTATTGCAATTTACTTAAATTGATAGCTAAATAATTATCTCTGTTGTTGGTGTCATTCTGTTTCCTTAGGTACTATTTAGATAATCTATGGTCTATAACTATTTCTGTGCTGTACCTGGTGTGCTAAAATTCTACACTATTTAGGTATCATTATGCATGTAGACAGATTGCATGTAGAGAGAAGATGCATGGATAGATCAAGTTGTCACTACTACTCTACTCTGGGGTCATTTGTTGCACAGTGTGTTAACATCCATCAAACTAAATCAATTAATAACATGTTTGTGGAATTCAAGGAAAGTATGTGTGTAACAGTGTCACAGGAAATATTATTGTCTCTGTCAGAAGCTTGGTTTGTGTGAAATCAGCAAAGGCCTATAAAAAATAGAATACTTACCCAGCAGTAATCGCAGAGTAAGACAAGAAGAACATTCATTCTATTGCAAATATCTGTTAAAGCTGTCTGATTTATCATTCATAGCCAGCAAAAGTTTTTGAGAATCCCTTGTGATCCATGGTAAACTACCAGTCTCCCAGTTCCCACTATCAGTCAGATCCTTCTACATCCTGGGATCAAGCTCAAAAGCAGCAGCTTCAAGGACCTTTTATTCTGTCAAGAAAAAAAATAAAATAATAAGGTTGGTTAATTTATAATACACTTTCACAAAATGAACCCAATTAACCTGCCTGTACTATCTTTCATATTAATTTCCACGTTCTTTAAGTGAAACCTCTTACTAGTTTAAAATTCAATATCTAGGAAGTATTAAAAAGTGCTTAGGTTTGCTTCATAATAAGTCTAAAATTCCCATTAAAATTACAGTTTAAAGTCTTCCTCAGCTATTTCTTGCATTAAAAAATTCTAAATTAACTATATGGGAAAAAAAAAGAAAAAAGAAAATACTTCTGGACCATTTTTTGTTCTTCATTATCCATGGGCATTAATGGACTTTTAATTTGTTGTTACACCAAAGTTTTACACTTCATTAAATCTCTGTGCCAATAATTATGGGCCGTATTGATTTCCTGTGGTTTTAGGTATTCAAGAGCTCTTCAGGGCTTGTCTCCCCCAGGATTGTTTTTCTCACATTGAAATGCCACTGTTAATCTTTCAAAAGAGAGGTTGAAACCATTTAAGCTTTCTGTAATACATTCTCATCTTCTTTACCATGTTACAAGCAATTAGGTGGACTGACAAGACATTTTTTCCCCATACATAGAATAGTACAGAATTTCTTATGATGATTCTTCTACAACCAAAGATTTAAAAAATCTCTCAGCGGTCTTACAATATGCAACAGGGTACATTTGCAACACAAAGATTGAGCTCTTACATTAATTCAGAGCAAAATAAAAAAAAAATAGACAGATAAGGCTTGTACAACATTAATATTAAAAACCAAGGAAAGGATTTAAGCAACTAAGAAAGGATGCAGGTAGATAATAGTTGCCTAAATATAAAACACTGATTCCTTTTGGTTTTTTGGCTACTTAATCATGTAAGTGTTTAAATTCACTAGGCATGATTTGACCTAAAAGTTTAATAGAAGTGGAATTCTGTACTGTGTGTATGTCTAAGCTAGACCAAACCAAATCATGCTGGAAACTAAATCTAGTCTACAGTATGTGAAATCCAAAAACTTGGCAGAATAGAGCTATTTTTTTTTAAGGACTGCATGTTCTTAGGACATATTGACAGAACAAGAACTCTAACAGAGCTATAGCAAGCAATATTTTTTCCCCAAAAGTTTTCTGGAATGTTGTTTTGTCAGAGTAGAGTTTAAGCTGTATGGGATAATTTTCCACCTTTCCTGCTTAATCTGTGAAGCTGTGTAGTACGCAATGTAACATATATAGGCTAGAGAAAACCAAACAAAACAAAACAAAAAACCAAAACACAACCCCAGCAAATAACAATTTGATCTATGGACAGACAGTTAGAACCATCAGCTGTGAGAAATGAGTCCTGTGTTTGGACATGGATTCCTTTCAGAGTGATTTTACTGCCTCATTTCTTTTACTGTGGCATGTTAAAACAGTCTTCGTACTTGACTGGTGGAGCACTCCCTCAAACCGTATACAGTAGGGGTAAGAATTGCCTCTCACTGAAGAGAAAATTACACCCAGGTCTCACTTTTAGTGTGCAAGTGCTTTAACTGCTAAGCTATCAGACAAAACAAGACTAGTGGTGGCATACGCTCTTCATCCTTTAGGTGCATGTTGGCTTGATTCAGTCATTTTACTTCTCAAAAGAAGACTTCAAAACTGAATCTCAAGCGGAAGAGGTTTAATATGGCTAAAATCAAGTCTGTTCTTGGAAAATCATGTCAGTTTTCAATGCTAACCCAATCTGCAGTTTTGTACTTCACTCTCACACAGAGCCAACTTTCCCATGCGGAATGCATAGGTAGTCAGCATGCCAACATTTCTCTGCATCACTCTGTTGCATTAATGTGGCACTTCAACTATGAAGAAGTTGAAGTCACACTCCTTTTTTGTATCTAAATTTACTTTTTTTTTACTGGATTTAAAAACATAGAATCACATCATTCTATTTGGAAGGGACCTTACAAGGTCTCCAGACCGACTTCTGCTCAGAGAAGGGTGATCTCTGAGATCAAATTAGGGCCTTACCAATTTGGGCCTTGAAAATCAATAAAAACAAAACTTGAACATCTAAATAGATGAGTATACCTCCACAAATTCACTGAGGAACAAATTTCATTGTTCTTTATTTACTCAAAACCCTAAATGATGATGGATTTTGCCTAGTAACAGGTAAAAGGTTGTAGAATGTGAAACAAGTGTATCAAAAGGTTTCCTTAGTTTAGAATTGGTTAATTATGTCCAGTTTTAAAAAACTGGAAATAACTATTTGACTTTTGAAAACTTTATGCAATATTTCTGAAGGTTTATCATGTCTATAATGGACTCCCAGCTGTCCTACTTCATTTTTGTTCCATGCAGTTCTGCACCAGTAATATGCTAAGTTTATTTTATTGTGTGGTTTTGGTATGAATTACTTTTGGGTAGTCGTCTTTTTTTTTTAATATTATGTAATTCGGTGTAACTCAGAATTTTATCTAATTTCTAAAGTTCTGAAGGATATGATTTTAGACTGTGAGTGAATATTTAGCAATACTCTTGAGGACTGAAAATTCTTAGATCTGCTCTTCTTAACCTAAATCTTCATAACCAGTATTCATGATCATTACTTTCTGAATACAAGCCTCCTTACCTGAACAATTTCAGATCTATCCACGCTTGACCATAAGGTACTTTTAACCCCAATCCATCATAAAATCTGATCTACTTTTTATTAATCTTTCAATCAGTGTCCAACCAGATCTTTGTGTTGTGTTTTTTTTCTTTATAAGGTATTTCAACAAATAATTACACCCTGATGCATTCTTGCACCCTAATGCAGCAAGAATGATCCTTTAATTATACCTGTAAAACTAATATTTCACTTCAAATTCATAAAGCAATATAGACCTCTTAGGGAAAAGGTGGGGGAATGTG
Organism: Psophia crepitans; assembly: GCA_013399095.1. NCBI lineage: Eukaryota > Metazoa > Chordata > Aves > Gruiformes > Psophiidae > Psophia > Psophia crepitans. The sequence continues at coordinate 259,887 of VWZZ01005980.1, forward strand.
TAACAAAATATCATGCTGGTATTTTAAAACTCTATAATAACTGTGTGATGATACATAACTCAGTCTTTGATTTCTTATGAGAGAGATTAAATCAGGGCACATAAAAGCAGTATTAGATATGCCAGTATCCAGGATACATTTGGAGCAAAAATTTATAGAAAATGATGTTTTGTATCATACCACATGCAACTTTATGGAATCAAAATTTAAAAATAATGGCATTGTATTGTTCAGGAAAACAGGAGTGATATATGATTAGGAGAAATTTCTTCTCGGAAAGGGTGGTCGGGCATTGGAACGGGTTGCCCAGGGAGGTGGTTGAGTCACCGTCCCTGCGGGTGTTTAAAGAAAGGTTGGATGTGGTACTTAGGGACGTGGTTTAGTGGGTAATAGGTGGTGGGGGGATGGTTGGACTAGATGATCCCTGAGGTCTCTTCCAACCTTGGTGATTCTATGATTCTGTGATTCTATGATGTCATTTGCCCTTTGAAGCTACCCCTTCAAATCCAGCCTAGTTTACTAATGTTAGAATATCAGCAGTTTACAAATGCTGTCCAATATCAAATTATTTGGCGTTCTCAGTTGCCTCTCTCATGAACAGGTATACAGACTGTAACTGGCATTTATACTGGCAAATCAGAAGAGGCTGAAGACTAAGTAATGAGGGAGATAAACTGGTCTCTTTAGATGCAACATCTCTAATTTGTGGTTGGATTCCATGTGGACTAACCCTTGAGAAGAATTTTCTTTTGGAATGTTTATTTATCTACATCATTCCCATAGCTATCCTAAAAAATTCCCTTTCTAGAGCATGGTGGGTTGACCCTGCCTGGAGGCCAGGTGCCCACTAAAGCCACTCTATCACGCTCCTCCTCAGCTAGACAAGGGATAGAAAATATAACTCATGGGTTGAGATAAGGACAGGGAGAGATCACTCACCATTTATTGTCACAGGCAAAACAGACTCAGCTTAGGAAAAAATTAACCTAATTTATTATGAAGCAAAACAGAACAGAGCAATGAGAAATGAACCTAAATCTTAAAACACCTGCCCCCACCACTCCCTTCTTCCTGGACTCAACTTCACTCCCGATTTCTCTCCCTACTCCACCCCCAAGCGGCACAGGGGTATGGGAGTTGTGGTCAGTTCATCAAAAGTTGCCTCTGCTGCATCTTCCTCCTCAGGGAGAGAACTCCTCACACTCTTCCCCTACTCCAGCGTGGGGCTCCTCTCATGGG